>PVJX010011731.1:0-52610 GCA_004027295.1 Dolichotis patagonum | reverse complement strand
AAGCTACATATTCAACCCAATGAGGTCCTCTTGATATTCCTAAAATGAAGAATCTGGTTTTAATTAATTCCATCTACAGAAAAAGCACATCAGTCACACACTCTCAGTACCCATAGGTTGCAGCCCTAGATTTCAGAGACTTAAACATCTTTATGCCAGGTACTCAGTTATGCCTTGGTTGAAGTCAATTCATTCCAAATGAATCAATTCATTCCATGTTCTAACACCAAAAAGTTTGAGAACTAAATATATTTTCCCCATAAGAAATAGTGGAAAACAAAATGATTGTTTCTGAGGCCCAAAAATTGCACTCATAAATTCATTTTTCCAGGACTTTGACAAATTTCATAATGATTTCTTTCTTTAACTCTATTGTGGTTCTCACAGTTTTCCTCTTAGTTTTACTGCTTGTTTTACTAGCTTGCTTTGGAGCCATGATTGTGACATTTTACACAAAGTTCAAAAAAAAAAGTAACATGAGGAATGTTTTAATGCACTATATGTTCTCTGGGTGCAAATGACACTTTGAGTGAAGTATCACCCTTTCGTGTCAGCAAGGAAAGGTAACGTGACTCACTCTCAGCCTGTAAACATTTTTTAAGTTGGACTTTGGGTTCAACTATCAAGCAATATGGGCTGGGGATTTAGCTCAGTGGCATAAGTGCCTGCCTGGCAAGCGCAAGGTCGTGAGTTCAATCAAATTACAAACACAGAGGAGATTTTTTTTCAAATTTTTTTTCAAAATTTGCTGTTCAGATGAAAAGTTCTAGCTTGGAGCAGTTGTATTCTTCTTACTTTTCCTATTTAATTATGTACATGTGGTAAATGATCTTCTTGCTTGGATGAGTATCTCTTTATATTGTAAAATTCCTCCAATGAAGAAACTGAAATAATTGTGCCTCTTAAAATACTATCATTTCAAAAATCTCCCGAGTATAGAGAATTGGGATGATTTATGGGAATGATACTCATCTGAAGTAGCACTGTCATAGTATTTTTAAATATGAATAATGATACAGCTCTCTCTCATTCAGTAAATCTGCCCTATTATAAACTATCGCCACACTACCCACTGATAATGATATAACAATTTCCCCCAGCTATTGAAGCTGTTTAATATCTGCAGACAAAAAAATGAACAGTATGCCCACCACTTAAGTTATTTTTCTGTCTATCTGATGTCCTGCATGTCAGCATACACAGTCAGCTTACAATTCTCCAAACTATGTCAAAATTTATACTAAAGTATAAATATTGTATTATAAAGTCCACTTTATCTTATCAAAGAAAGGCCATGTAAGGTGTATACTCCTTCAGGTACAATCTAAAATGGTAACTAACTGTCTCTGCTTCAAGACAAACAGGGAACCAACCAGGTGATACATTAACTTTACTATCTATTTGTTAATAGATACATAAAATAGTCTTCCTGAATTAGTCTGTGGCCCATTTCTTGTAACAGCGCTGCCTAAGGCCTTATGGGGGGGTACCCACAGGGCCTTGTAGGACCTTAAAGAACTACTGAAAGGGAAGTTGATATAAATTTTAAGGATTTTAGAGCAAATTTCAACCAAAGGGGATACATGTAGCTATTTTGAAAGCTTCTGTTCAAATTTTATCCCTTACTACTTTTATTATCAAGTAAGAAAGGTGATAAGGATTTTTGTTCTTGTTTTTCCCCGTAGGACAAACTTCCCAGAGTCTTGGGTCAGATTTTTTTTTTAATATGAATCCTGGAAGGCAAATAGGATTCTGAGTTCAATTATGTACATGAATACTCTAAAAACACACTTTCTCTCTCTCTCTCTCTCTCTCTCTCTCTCTCTCTCTCTCTCTCTCTCTCTCTTTCTGCTTGTAATACTCACTAAAAGTCCATTAGTATTGTCTCCAGAAATTTTAACTTATTTCCTATTTATTATTCATTTCACAATTAGGCTTAATTATAAGTGTGTCCAGTATACATGCTGCTCAAAATTATTGGCATCATAAGTGTCAAGAGAACACTTCTACCTCTTCATCAACTAATTAACATCTCTTTGCATCATTCGTTTAAATTATTTCTCCATTTTAAATGTCAAGAGTCTAAATCTCATGCAGCAGGAACAACTCAAATGATTTCTATATTGTATTTCCTGTTCTTCCCATTTCTTATTTTCTAAGAACTACTTGAACCATTTTATTATCTAGTTCTCTTACATAGCATTTGGTATAATGAATCTGAGAAGTAAAGATATATTTATAAAAAAGATGCAAAAGGGTGTTCAGTAGATTGAAACTGTTTACCCTTGATTACACTGTTAAAGAAAAGTCAGTTGGAGCTGTAATAAAGACTATTGCTGGCCGTAGTTCATACCTGTCCAGTAATCCCCAACCACACACACACACACACACACACACACACACACACACACACTCACACACACACTCACACACACACTCACACTCACACACACACACACACAGTTCTCTTTTCTCATCTAATTCTGCAAATATCAACTTTCCGATTGCCATCTGACTACTAATCCTTTATTTCTTTCCCTTCATTCCAGTTTCTAATCCCTGCATCCATTCCACCAGTCTATTACCAATTACCCTCCTACCTGCTTCTATCGTGTATTTCCCTCTCTGTCCCCATGTCCCTCCAATGCACACTCACTGTCTCTAGATTACAGTAATCATGGCTCCCATAGTGATGTCAAAATGCTCAAAGAAGCCCAGTTACCAAATAGAGTTCAAGTTGCCTTCCTAACATCCGTGATTATTCAAAGTTTAGAAGCAATATTCTCTTCCACTACTATTCTCCATAAAAACAAAGCTCTAATAAAATCAAACCATGTAAGACAATGCCTTCCCAGTCCACCTCTTCTCCCCATGATATACCCAGTGGGAACATCTCTTCTTGACTCTGTCGTAACTTCACCAATTCCCATGGCCTCTCCTAGGATCTTACAAACCAGGGTGAAGTCTTTAATGTCTGAATTTCATAGTATTTTGGTCCCTTAAGGTTCTTGCCATTGTATACCTGGTGTTTTAGTTTCTCTTGCAAATGACTTCTCTCGCTGAGGAAAGTGGTATCTACTGCATCTGCACATCCACCTCAGCTGTTTCACATTAGACACATAGCAAGCACTCACAGTTAATTTTCTAATACATATATTTGGAATCATAGAGACTGAATACTTCCACTGGAGTATATTTATTCTCAGAGCCAATAATAAGAGAACAAGCAGATGCTTTTTCATCCCTAGGGCAATGTGAATAATAATAAATAATATTGAAACAGAAAATGTATTGAGATATAGTTGGGTATTGGGGGACAATCCATTTAACATTCTTGGACCCCAAAATTTTTCAAACAAGAGAATTAGGTGTGCTGGATGAAAAAACATTGCATAATGCATCCCCTTAACCAGAAAACCCTGGTATGCAAACAGCTAAGCCATTCAACAAATACCTTCAGAGCCCATGGAAAAATAAAACGTTCAATCATAGTTAGGTCATATTGTTTATTAAAATATAGTCCCAGCTGCACCCAAAACAATCTTGAAAGGAGCGGAATCTCAGCATTCAGCAATGATTTGTAAAGGAGAAATAGAACCCTGTAATTCATGAGTATTCAATCACACATCAATGTGACATCTCTTCCACATCTTCCATTTCCTTGTCTTTACTCAAATACACATCCTTTTCTTAAAGGCTTCACAGGAGGGCAGGTGTTTACAGCCCTAAGGAGAAATGGAAGAGGTTGTGGGTTTCACTTTTTTGTAGTTATTTAAGGCAAATTTTCCTTCCTAAAATTTGACTGATGGAAAATCCATTAGGTAATTATGTCTAACCCAAGAGACTAATTCAAGATTGTTCCCCACAATTCACTATCCAGCAATTTTCCAGACCACTTCCCTGGGGAAATGTTAAAGTCATCTCCCCTATAGCTACTTTCAAATTTACCCTGAACCTGGTACCATTGTAAAACTTTAAATGTAAACTTTGTAACAAGACTTGAACTAAAATTCCAAGGAGCCATTAAAGCAGGTTCTCTGTTTTTTTTTTTTTTCCAAGAGAGCAAGAAGATCAATCCTACACACAAATGAAAAAGACTATATGAGGTTTATATGCATTTCTGAGTTAATTTCACCATAGCTGCTATTCCACAGCCTTAACATATAGTTTTATTTTGATTTTGTTATTTTCTAAACAACCAACAAGTTCTCAGCTAGAACACTTAAGTTTTTAGTTAGAACTTTTCTAAATTGACACCAAGATGTTGAGGAAAAGGCTACATTATTTTTAAAACTCTTAAACAACCAGTAATAAGAAGAGGAGCAATATTTACTCACAAACCTAGGACCAGCTGTTAGTGCTACAAGAAAGTTTCTTGAAGTCTGAGGTTGTGTGTTATACATCTGACTGTGGTACAACACATACAGTACTAGGATCACGGAGATCTTGGTTCATATCTTGGCTGTACAATTCATTACCATATAATCTCATATAAATTAAGTGAGGTTTCTACACTTCTGTTTCTCACCTATAAAATGGACACAATAACAACTGTCTCATAGACCTACAATGAGCTTGACACAATAATACTCAATGCTTAGCACAAAACATCTTAGGACCCAAAATGATTCCCAGTGAATATTAATGTCATTTATGCCTTTAAATCACTATTAAGCCTCAGAGAACTGTAGTACATGCATTTAGAAAGAGCTTGATTGATTCATGCCAATTGATGCATAGGTTTCTTTTAGATTTGCACTTTGGTCTTATTCTCTTTTCTCTTTTTATTTATCTCTTTTTTCACAATACTAATGACCTTGTAATTTGAAGGCATTTTTTATCTTATGACCCCGAGGCTTTATCAACTGTATGAATGGTTTGACTATATTAATGTATGTACACATACATTTACACAAAAAGTAACACACACATATGAGTAAACAATCTTGATCACTTACAAGTTTCTCGACTATACATTCCAAACATTTAAATATTCCTTCTGTTGTTGAGGCAAACAATGACCATTTAATGGTCTGTGTAGATTAAATGTGTATTTTTCTCAGAATGTTTTCTACTGAGTATCTATTTTCTTCCTGGAGTTACATATTCTACTCCAAATATAAATGACAGTGGCAGTTCTCCTTTATTATGTTTTAGTGTCAGTCTATTCATATTTAAGGAACTCCTGAATATATACCTTCTCCTACTATGTGCCAGATCAAATTTCATGGTTATAAAATTCCACAGGGAAGGTGTTATTCTTATCATTTCTTTACAAAGAAGGAAACCATGGCACAGAAAGGTTAAAATAATTTCCAACATCATAAAACTGTAAAGTTGCAGTCATACTTATTCCAGGGCCAATTTATTCTTAACTACTCTGTTAAACTGCTTTCTTGATATTCAAAGTGCACATAATGTATCCTTTCCATTCATAAATATGTAGAAGTCTGGTTCAGTAGTGATTCATTGATTCACTCATTCATTTATTTAGTATACTTTTTAAAACTGAGTCTACACTCTATGCAAGGATAGTACTAAGGAATAGAGATCTGATAATGAAAAAGATGAACATTATATCTTCCCATGTGAATATTTTTTAAAATATAGCCTTAAAATTAAAAATTATCCAACTAATCAGTTGTTTTCTAAACATGGACATTAAAAATATGCAAATAAGATCAGGATCATCATTACAAGATCAGGGCAGGGCCTATGAACAGATACAGTGGAAATTATCATTGTTGCTGCTCTGATGGATTAGGAAACACAAATCTGCAATGGTGCTGATAAAGATATAAACCAAGGTCAGCTTAACAATAGTTTCTACGAAGACAAAGAAGTCCCTCTATTTGCTTCTACGACATTTGAATACTTGATTCCTGCAGAATACAACTGATCATCAAGTCGTTGATTTTTTAAAAATGAAAAATAGCTTCCAGTAAAGTTTCCAAAGACCAATTTTACTTCCTGTCAAATCGCTCTGACTTTCAATGATTTCTATGATTAGGAAAGTTTCTATAAAGCTCCAATAGTGTAACAACCATGTCCTAAGATGCTTCCCCTAGACCTAAAATCTCAGGTAGCCTTTTCTAATCTCTAGTACAACATCCAGCATTAGTTTGAAATTTATCCAAAGATCCTTCAACTGTCTAATGATTTGAAAGCTTTAATATATGATATCCTAATTTTCTCAAGTCCACAAAAGGCAGGCTTACTACTCCCAACCATTGTCAATATTAAATTGACACTTTTGTTTTACACAATTTTTCCTTAAAGGTTTTCTAAGATGCATTAATACTACTTTGTATCTTAACAATCTGGTAAAAAAAAAAAAAAACTTATCTCTGATTAATACAGGATCTTGGATTCTTCTGCAAGATTTATTATGATACCAAAATTTTAGAAATATTGTCTGACTCTCCATATTTGGAAATTGAGAATATAGTTGTTAGTATAGAAGAAGCTGTACAGTTTTAATAGATGACATAGAGAAGGTGACCTTCTGGGTTTCTCTTTTGCCTCTTTATCTTTGATCTTTCAGCAAGAATTCAGCATACTAGGTAGAAAAGAGAAGAGAGAATGTGTGCACTCTTAGCTCAAAGGCCACCAGATTGTGAGTTCCCTTCCCCTCAAACCAAAGATGTTCTTCCTTTATCTGCTTCAAATTTGGAGCTTCTCTGGAGTAGCAAATAAAATATACCACTGTTTTAAAAACTTACAGAATTAGTAACTGATCTGACTTGGTTCAAGTACGCAGACCTAAGTGAAATAAATCTCAGACAAGTTCACAAATTTGTAATGTAATATTGTTCATTCAGTATTCATCAATAGTAGAAAACTAAAAATCTTTTCCAGAAAGTTGGGAATATAATATTGCAACTTAGAGAGTCTATATAACTCAATGAAACTTCAATTCTATGCCATTCAATCTTGGAAATTTCTGTCATAAACAAATTATCCATAAAGTTAACTAGGTTAAAACTTGTCTATTTAAAAAAAATACTAAGGAGAAAAATTTTGACCAAAATTGGTATAATCCCATATTCAAAAAAATTTAAGTTACTGTGAAGAAATGCTTTGTATAAATCCCAAGTACTAAATAATTATCCTTAAGCTTTATATTTGGTTTCTTTTCTAAAGAGCCAATAAACATGTCTTTGGTGCCCTTGGCAAATTAAATCACTACGTTTCATTCCATGGAGGAAAAACTCAGAGCAGAAAATAAGGGAATGTGAAAGTTATATTAAACAAAAGACAATGCTAATAAGTATGAAGTTAGTGTCTCTCATATGTTTAAATACAACAGAGGGAGAGGACAGATCAACTGAAGAAAGAGGAAAGACCAAATTTTAAGGGCATTGGTATGAGAAAGGGAAGCAGATGCCCTCCCAGAGGTGGGATGGGGAGCAATGGGTATAAGATGGGTGATGGACTAGTTTCCTTTCTCTGAGTAGATGATCTGCCAGTTCCATTTAGTAACAAGAACAGCCAGTTTTAGCAATGCAGCAAGACACCTGGCCATGCTTATACTGCCCTGAGTTTCCCATCTCTGCCCAAATGTGGAAAGGTACCTTGCATGGCTGCTCCCTGGGCAATGAAAAATAACACTTGATTCAGGCAAAAGCCAGTAACTACAGAAAGAACAGGAAGTACTCAGACTCAACTTGTGGTCTCAAAGTGAAAGTAACTTACTCCTCCCCCTCCAAATGCCTGCATTGCAGAAGAGATGGGCTAGTGGAGAAAGATCTTTTGAGCAGTCTTTGTGAGGGTCCAAGGAGAAACAGTCTTACGGCTACTGGAGAAAGGTTTGCTTGCAATTGCTTCTTCTCTACCAAGCCAGTTGGGAGTTCCTCTGATGCTGATGCACCATCAGGTTTGGAAAATACAGGTTAGAAACACAGCAGCACTAAGGTCAAAAAGGACCAAGAAATAGCAAAGAAAAGAAGGGAAGGGGAAAGGGAAGATGGGGAGTGGAAGGATGGGTGAAAGGGAAGGTAAAGAGAAGAGGAGCAGGGAAGGAAGGGAGAGTGGGAGGGAGAGGAAAGGAAAGGAAAGGAAAGGAAAGGAAAGGAAAGGAAAGGAAAGGAAAGGAAAGGAAAGGAAAGGAAATGTGGCTCCAATGATGAACTCCAAGCCATGTAAATTCTTAGAGTTTCTCAGATGACATGATTTAGAGAAAGACACTTTCCTCGTTAGTGTCACCTCAAATAAATAAGTAAATAAACAAACATAAGCACAAAATGAGCACGAAGTTCTGGTCTCCAACTCAGTAGCTGTTTAACCATATCATTTTAAGGCAATGCAGATGGTTAGAATGGTCCAGAAGATCACAAACAAAAGGCACTTGAAGCCAAAAGACTTCACTCCATTTGGTTCTATTTTACTGACCCCGCTTCTCTACTGATCCACAACTGAGTAGAAAGAGTTCCCAATTCCAAAGATTGTGCAAATACTGGTCTTAGGAAAAATGAATAAATTAACATTTTCTCCTGTAACACTTCATTCCTTTACAAAGATGTATAGTTCTGGACTCCTTGGAACCTTTATAGCTCTACCCAACAAAACGGTACCTTGTTGCTTATGACCAGTTGAGGGCTCTCCAAACTTTACTAATTTAGAGAGAGCTAACTGCCGATAAAGGACTAACAGCACCCAGATACGCAAAATATCTCTAAAACAAACCCACAGACTGCTCTCTCTTTTTTTTTTTTACTTTAAAGAGAAAAAAATAGAAAAAGCAAATTAGAACAGAATAATGCAAATGATGCAGAACTTCAAAACAAGACAACTGGAAATCAACAGAGGCTATCATAATGTTTCTTGTTTTCCTCAAATTAGCTGTCATAGCTTCACACATAATTTCCCACAGATTTCTTATATGGAATTTTAAACTTTATTAAAGCAAGCATAGGAAGATGTAATTTTCCAAGTAAAATAATGGCACTTTCAATATAAGGGCCCTTCTGCACAATTCAAAGTAGTAGATAAAAATAAATTAGATTGCATCTGCTTGTTTATATGTGTTTCCCCCAAAAGTGTAAATTTCATCAGGGTAAGATTATGTCTACCTTGTTTGTCACATATCAGCATTGGCCTTAGGAAGTTTGGTGCAATGTAAGCACTCAGATTTCTTCCTTAATAATAAAGTAATGAAAGAGTTAAAAACAATGAAATGCAATTCATGAGTCAATGAATTTTTCCCAGTAGATTACCATTTTCAAATTATATTTCAACTTCAACTAGTAATAAATAAAATTTAATTCTATAAATATATTACCACAGAAGTGAAAGTTGATAAAACTAGAAAAAATAAACATCAGATTTTGAAAAATCTAGAATCACATCATCAATGGGAAATTTCATTTTGATAGTTTCATCAATTATTTTGAATTGTTTTAAGAGCTAAAAATCTTTTTGTTTTTAAGTATTACTAAAGAAATTAAGGCATATCATTAAATAGAAAGAGTTAATATAACAAGATGCAAACTGCAGCGTATATACTAAAAACCATGATCTCAAACATACTTAGGTTTCTGCCCTTTGGGCTACACCATCAGGAAGTGAGCCCACATCCTTCGTGCTGAGGTTTCTTGTCTGAGAGATGCGCGGTAGCACCTGCCTCTGAGGCAGCGCAGCTCAGCATCATATCTGGGACACTGTCAGCTTTCAGTTAATAGTGATGTTTATTTTTGTTGAAGTATTTGAAATACTTTTCCTGATTTAAGAAGAATTTCCCTGGATCTGTGTGTTTACTAAAACTGTCTCAAGAAAACACATGTATAGTAGAATATGATTGATCCACAGTAAATATAGCTATCTTTATCACATCACTTCATTGATTTGACTTTCTGTAGCAACACTGTGAGAGTAGATGCCACTTCAGTAAACTGGGCAAAAGACACAGTATTTCTGCCTATAAATTCTGCTTGCAAACTCCTTTAAGAATTGACAGCTATTCTCAGAATACTTCCTGTCCTCTTGCTTCATCATCACAAAGAAAATACAAGCATTGGCTCTGACTCACTAAAGTAGAAATTGATTCAGAGACCCCCTCCTCAAGCCTCAATTGTTTTTCTCTTTCAAAGCTCTATCCCTTCAAAATAAGCCACTTCTTACGTGTAAGGGTTTAGCAGAGCTTCACAAGTCAGCCCTATTAATTATAGACATCCTGAAATACGGTTTTGCTTTCTTTTTCTCTTTTGATGTACTAAACTGGCTGTCAGAAATTAATTCATAAAGGAATAAGGCAATCGTTCAAATGAAATCAGCTGTTAATGTCTGCCTGAAGTATGATTTTGTTTCTATCATTGAACTACTAATGTACAAAATTGACTGACATTATTTAAAAAGAGGCTGGGTGTTAATAATATTCAACTTCATAGGCCTATCTATAAAGGTACCCTAAAACAGGTTTGTATTACAATAAAAAACACTTGGATGTAAAAATAGAAACTATTTCTTAGCTATTCATGTACTAGATTACATTCAGCAATAACAAGAAATGAATGTTTCAAGATCTACTCATAAATAAGAATTTAAAATGCCACATAATTGGTTTGTTTTGTAATAAAAATGAGCTAAAAATAGACAAATATCTTGGCAGAGACAATTTTTTATTTTGTACTGTAAGCATTACTAAAAGAATGGTTTAGGATTCATGTATAAAATAAGAATTAGAACTCTTCACACCAGAGAGAACAATGGATCTTCTTATAGAAAAATTAAAAACAAATTTATTCCTAGGGTTTATACAATCAAAATTTTTGGAACAAAGAGATCACAGGTATCCTATCATGCATTAAGAACTACAGGCAATATAAAACAACCGTCCCTATAAACAATCCTCCAGGACATGTAAATCTACTCTTTTTTACCAGTTATAGATTTGTGATCAGTTAATAATATCTGTAGTATTTGCAAGACTGTCATTTCATTGGTTAATTAACATTAAAACCTCTTCTTGGGTGTTAATTCTTTCCAGTGAATTACATGTGTGTGAGGCAAGAGCCTCCATCACTGGAAGAAGGTTGGCTGTTAGCACTGCAAAGCTTTACGAGGTGTTTGCACTGCTTTTAAATCTGCCTCATCATAATAACACCATCTCTTTATGCTTCACTTTTGCATATGAAGCTGAAGGAAAGAAGATGAAGTTCTTTGTTACAGTGATTTCAATATCAATCTTTCCCCGTATTCTCAGTCTACACACACAAAACCAAGAAGCCTCTTAAAAGATGGTGATTTATGAACTTGTAAAACCCAAGAAGTCAATCAATATGTAATGAAGTAAAGAAAAAAGAAAGAAAAGCAGGCAGGTGTGACAGAACACTTGGTCGATGGCAATTACTGACGTGCCTGAATTGAAAGCATTCAGTTCACTTACTAAGACCTCCAATTCTGATAAACACTGATTGATGAGTGAGAGACACGTTTCAGAGCGCACGTGCCTCTTCATTTTTTCTTCTACTAAGTCACAGGTGATGGGTCTGTGGTTATGAACATAGGAGGTTTTGTTCCAATCTCTGATTCCCTGTTCTGTTCATTTTCATATAAATGACTCCCTATAAGTTCATGAGAGGGAATACTGTTTGTTTTCAGAGCGAAGTTACCATCATAATGCTCTCATATTTCAGGAACAAACTTTGGGAAATTTAACCTAGTTTTAAACCACAAAGGTTTCCAAAAAGCACATTGTTACCTTAAAAATCAGCCTGGAATGCTAAAAATGCTGAAATCTAGTTGTGTGACACAGCAAAGATTTCAACTTTTAGAATACTAGAATGCAAATCTTAGTGATATGATCCTGTGTAATCCACTGACCCTCTTTGAACCTAAATTCATTTGTAATAAAAAAAAAATAGATTCACTTTCAAATTTCTTGCAGCAGTCGGGTGTGGTGGCTCACACCTGTAATCCCAGCACTCCAGAGGCTGAAGTAAGAGGGGCTTTGCAAGTTCGTGACCAGCATGGGCTACAAAGTGAGCCCAAGGCCAGTCTGAACCACATAGTGACACCCTGTCTCAAATAAATACATAAATAAAACTAATTAATTTTCTTGCAGCACTAAAATTCCACTTTTCTCGTATCTTATTAACATCATTGATATATCTGTGTTGCTGAAATTTATTCGTTCACTTAGAACTAACTCCTAACACAGGTCATTTTAAGACCAAATTCTGTCGAACTTAAAGGTATGTAAATATCCCATAATGTCGTAAGCTTTGAAATCATATATTTGAATTACAAGTACTATTTCCATCAGTTTTTCTCACTTTCCAATAATTATCATTTCTCATAATGACAATATAAACAAAGAAAACTGGGCAAAATTTGAGTGGCTATTAAGTAAGGGTTGAATTTCTTGGCAGAAATTTAGTCAAAGGGTAAATTTTTACGTATTCTAGCAAAACAACCTACAGCTATTATAATAATCTTTCCCCAACATCCATTACCTTTCATATTTACATCTTTTCTTTGGCAATTTAAACTGGTGGAAAAATATGCAGATGATAATGCTGTCTCCATGAGACATGAAATCTAGTATTGAGGTGTGTTCATTCAAACATTAAAAATTATACATTTTCTCTAATTTTTCAGATGCTACATGAGAAAATAAGACTAAAATTGAACCATTTTTGCAAAAAGAAAAAAAGCTTCAAAAACATAATTACTTTTGCTGTGGTAGAAAATAGTTGTACAACAAAGACAGAGGAAAAAGAAAGGATAAGGAAAATAGATTAAAGTTGAAATAATTTTAACTATTCTAAATTATTTTTATTTTTCACTGCCACATAGTGAATTATTCATGTTCATGGACTACAATGTTTCATTTAATAAATACGCTGTGTCCTGATCAAGTCAGGGTGATTACCATATTCATCACCTTATATTTTTTATCATTTTTTATGGTTAGTATATGCAAAATCCCTGTCTCAAGCCATTCAGAGTTACATAACATATATTATTAACTCTATTTACCCTACTATGCACTAGAACACCCAAACTTAGTCATCCCACATAACTCTACCATGGCACTTTTAATGAACATTTCTACTTTCTTTTCTTTCTTATACTCTCTCTAGCCTCATATCCACTATCCCACCCTTTATCAAGCATGAAATCAACATTTTTAGGTTGCACATAGAAGTAAAGTCATGTGATACTTGTCTTTTTGTGCCTGCCTTAATTAACTCAAGGGTCTCAAATTTCACACATTGTCACAAATGACAAAATTCTATGTTTTTCACAGTTTATCTTATTCCCATTGTGTATATGCATCACATTTTCTTCATTCATTCATGAGTTGATGGACTTTTAGTGGATTCTACATCTAGGCTACTATGAATAGTGCTGCGATACATACAGGAGTCCTAGTAAATATGGAAATGCTGATTTCAACTCCTTTGGATATAGACACAGTAACAAAACTGGGTCTCATGGTACTTCTCTTTTACTTTGTAAAGGAAGTTCCATTCTGTTTTTCACAGTTGCTTTACTAATTTACACTCTAGCTAGGGATTTAGCTCAGTGGCTTAAGCGCCTGCCTAGCAAGGTTGAGGTCGTTAGTTTGATCCTCGGTACCCCCCCAAAAAAAATCAGTCTGACTAATTTACACTCTACCAAAAAATGTAAGAGTTTCCTTTTCTTCACATTCTTGGAAGCATTTTTTCTTTTTGTCTTTTGGACAACAGCTCATTATGGTTTTGATTTGCATTTCTCTGATTATAGTGATTTTCAGCCACTTGTCTCCTTATATATTTGTTGATCACTTGTATACCTTCTTTTGACAAATGTTTATTAAGATTTTAGCTCTTTCTTAAAAAATTGGATTTGGTTTTGGTGATTGGTTTTGCTATTTAGTTCCTTAGGCATTCTAGGTATTAACCCCTTGTCAGATATATAGTTCTTAAATACTTTGTGTTGTCTTAGCTCTGATAATTGCTGTCTTTCTTTTTCTTTTTTTTCTTTTTTCTGTGCCAAAGCTATTCAATTTGATATAATCTTGCTTGTCAATTTTTGCTGCTGTTGATTGTGCTTTGGGGTTATAGAAAAAAGAAATCTTTGCCCAGACCAATATCAAGAGGCATTTTTCCTATATTATTTTAGTAGCTTTATGATTCAGGGTCTTATATATAACACATTAGTCTATTTTGAGTTGATATTTATTTATGATGAGAGAAACATTTTCCTTTTTTGCTTTTAATCTTTAAAATTTCATTTAAATACTCTTCTCATTTAAATTATTTATTTAAATTATTCAAATTTGTTATCTATATGAAATTGCTAGAAGACTAGGTCATTTTCAGAAGATAATCTTAAGTCAGATGGTAGAATATAAAAGAAAGGCAAACAGGCAGGCTTCCTCAAAGAAGTCATCTGCAATACAGAGTAAACCCAGCAGCAATGGTTCAATAATGATAATGCTTCTTGTGGAGGGAGATTTACTGGTTCATTTACAGAGGAAGCAGGAAAATGGCTCCCTTCTTATTTGGAAACCATAGTTACAGAAGTTCAAGTTACCAACAAAGATACCTTGTGTGTCTATAATTTTTCTTCATGCTTCTTTCACGTGGAAAAAATGAAGAAAGAGTGTAAAAATGTGTTTCACTTCACTAGTCACAGAAGGTGCATGCGAAACTAGGAAAGGGCAGAAAACACAAACAAGTAAAACTTGAAGCCCTCCAAAATTCCAGAGGAAAGTTGGGTTTCGAGGCTCAGACACCAAAGGGTAACATAGGTAGGGGGACAGATCTCCCCAGTGTGGTCAGAGCTTCCTTCTCTCCTACAATCATTTAAGGGAATTTCAGTGTCTAAAGTACCTAAATCACTTACTTGAATTGCTGTTAACACTCACCAAAGTTCTACTTTGAAAGCTTAATTCCATAGCCTAGTCCTTTGGCTTTCCTTGGAATTGCTGTACCTCTGAAATCCCTAAGAAACCTCAAGATCTCTAATAATTTCCAAAATTTCTACATCTCCAAATCATTTACTACTCCCATCAAACTTGCTATTCACCCCTGTTAGTAGTTCTAACCCTTCAACAAGTGACAAATTCATTTGCTTCTCCATTTAGATTCCCTCAATAAACCCATTCGTGGGTGTCTTAAATCATATCACTTCATGTTAATCTGACTCATGTCTCTTGACAACCTGTAATAAATTCACTGTTTTTTGTTTCCTGATTTTCAGATTGCTTCAGACTACAAGAAAGTTTTACTGGAATGTTAGTACTCTACTGTATGAGCCCTAACCCCATCTCAGCCCTCATGCCCGCCTGCTAAATGCTAAATGTATTTGTCAGCTTTTATCACTGTGACAAAATACCTGAGATAATATACTCTTAAGGAGGCTCACCATTTTGAAGGTTTCAGTCCACGGTTTGTCTGCTGCTTTTGGTCTGGTGGCAATAGAGTACATCATCATAGTAGTGTGTGGCAGGGGAAAATGTTCACCTCATGATGGTTGGGAAGTGAAAAAAGAAAGTAGAGGGGGCTGGTATCTTCTTCAAGGGAACACCTCCAATACTCCACCTCCTAAAGGCTGCACCACTCCTAAGAACACCACTGCCTAGGGACCAGCCTTTAACATATGGGCCTTTGGCGAACACTTAACCAAACTGAACAGTACTTAGATTTGTGTGCTCAGTGCCACATGCCAAGTCAAATTCTTATTTCCTTAGGATCTCTATCTTTTTTGCAATCTCTTCACTGTAACCTAGCTTTCTAACTAATCATTTGGGAGGCCGTTTCTTTTGGCTTCCTCATCTCCTCCTCTTTCCCCTTTCTTGTAGAGTGAGCCTGGCCCACTTTTACTTATAGAAAATACTTCTGCAGACCCAGGTGAACTTTCTCTAAGCTTAGTCCTTTCTCATCCTGTTTCTTTGTTGTACAATTTTTGCAAATAAATATCTTTCTTCCTTTATGTTTTTCATATAGTCTTCTTTCAATACATGCTGTTCAATTGCTGGGGTGCTGTTTTCTGGGGAGACAATGTGCTTGAAGCCCAGCCCTTTCCTCTCTGCTTACAAATATAGTTGTCTTCCTCTTTTCAAAAATACTTTCCTGGACACAGGTTTCTCTTTTGAGTTTCAGTTCCTTTTTCCCTCCTTGCCAAATTTCTTGGACAAGTGCTCAAAATGTGCTCCTCCACCTCGCCCTCCACTCAAACGCCTGCCGTCTGGAAGGCATCCCTCCCCAGCGCTCCACTGTAGCTGCTCAGTGAATGGCCAGTCATTCCGTCCTAACCCCAAATCCAAAAATCCAGTGGCCCCTTTCAGCTTTCATCCACTTCTGTATCCTAATCACACTGTGACAGAAGATGAGAGTGACACCTGCTTCCATACATGCTTTCATTGAAAGTCTCTAATTCTTTGGCTTTGGAAGACCTTTTTGGTTCATTACTGCTCATACTCAATCTCCTGTGGTTCTTTTCATCTATCTAATGTCAAATATGGATAATCTCAGAGTTCTGTCTTCAGCGCTTATGTTTTTTCGCAGCAGGTGTTGTGAATTGCTGCCTAAGAGACAAATCAGCCAATGGCCAGGTTTTATAAATAAAGACTTATGAAATATATAGTCATGATTATGCATGGATCTATGGCTGCTACTAACTGCAAAGATAAAGATGAGGAGTAATAATAAAGACAGAAAGTTCAACAAAGTATATAAAATAATTTTCTGATCCTTTGCAGCAAACATATGCCAAATCCTTTCTAGAATGCTTACATAGTGATCTCCAGAATATGGGCTTGACCCACATCACTGACATTATCTGGGACCTGTAAGAAATACAGTTCTTCAGCTCCACCCAAAAGATACCAAGTCAGCAATTATGGGGCAAGACACAGGAGTCTATGTATTAGCAGGTCCTCTGGGTTATTATGATGCTTGTTAATATTTGAGCACTGCTGGTTTATTCAGTCACACTGGAAAAGCTCTAGGGCTTCCAGTGCTATCCATGCATGTGATGGTGACTCTTGAATCAAGTTCTACTACTATACTCTAAACTTTACTTTAACTGCCAAATACTTCCACTGGAATCTTTCGTTCACTCTAAAAACTCATTCTCAATACTTTGTAGAAAAACCTGTTATCTGTGCAGTGACAAGGTTGCCAGATTAAATTATGCCTCATGAAATATTTGGGGTACATATACAAAATAATTATTAATTGTTAATAAAAATTTCAAGTTTCAGTAAGAGTTTCATGGTATTTTTATTTATCAGTATACTAATCCAATGCAAGAATCATAAACCAAGCTTTGAAAAAGTTTCTACCGAAAAGAATCATGCTGTTCTACTAAGAAGCCAATGACATAAATGAAGTACAATACAATACTATAATTTCAAATCTTGTAATTTAAAAATCTCCTTCTCCTTCCTGTATCATTTAACAGCTACAAAGCCTTTGGTGATTAAGCTTCCATCAAATTTCACTTCTGTGTATCCAGAAAAGGGAATTCTGACTCTGGAGTTCAGAGTAGTGTACTAAGGCAGAGAGGTGCATTCTAATTAAGTGTATGTAGAAGAAAAGGCTTAATTAGAATGAGTCTTCAAGGAAAGATAAAAAATGAAGTATGCTTGTATTCTCCTATCTTTGAATCTTAATCATTATCAACTGTTATGTGCAATGAATAGTAATATAGCTGAACCTTAACTATTTTAATGTATCTTAATAAAGATTGGTTCCATTGTTTTAAAATGATATGTAACGAAAATTTCAGAGTTTAGTGTCTGGATCTAAAATTAAAGGTAAGTTGTGGTTCTAACTCCAGACCACAAACCAAAGAAAGCAGTGCACCTCATCTGATACCATTTTACCCTATTAACAGGACAAGGATCCAGGAAAAATTCTGTCACATTTTATTTATTAACACAGATGATACAAAATGTCCATTAACCAGCATCCTTTGACACAAGAAAACAGATTTCTAAAACAATGGATTGGGCAAGATGCAAAATCTTTAACCTATGTCTTAAGTATTCTGACAGTTTTCTATTTAGGAAAAAGAAACTATAAAGCAAGAAAAAAATATTTTAATCAAGCCTTTGGCAAAGATGATTTCCATCTACCTCTGAGGAAACACATTTTAGAATTTCACCTACAAGTCACACAAATAAATTTACTGCTGCTGTAATTCACCCACACCTGATCACATTCAATTGAATTATCTGTAGTAATGTAAATAAGAACAGCAGAAGCAAAGGAAATTCAGATTTTATCTCATTTTAACTAATATATACATTACTCTTTAAACTTCATCTCTTTTTCTTTATTGGTGTTAACTAATATTAGTTGATTTGGTTTGAACAGTTCTTATTCGGAACATCTGGTTTAGGAGAAAAAGGAAAACAATGGGAAATAGACACCTACCATCAGAAATGTATAAACTAAATACAAAGATTTTCTGACCTTATATTGCTAATAGCATTTTATAAATTCAAGTTTACAACTCATAAATTGCTTGTTTCTATGAAAGATTAATTTGTAAGTGTTCCTTAAAGGAAAAGATTTTATGATTAAGAAAATACTTTATTTCCTAGAAGATACCCACTATATAAAATTTCCTTTGAATTATTGATTGAATAAATAAGAATTGTCAGAATAGAGCAGGAGGAGTAAGTTAAGACCTTTCATTCCTCAATTAGTAGCTAATGAGAAACAAGTTTCAGTCAGCCACCATATCAGGACTTGCCAGCATTGAGTAGCAGCCCTACTTTCAGAGGTGGCCATAAGATTCAGGTTGAAACCACGTCCGTGGTAGTATAGACACTTCCTTGTGCTAACAAGTACAGCACACACACTATTGCAATGATCACTTTTTCATTCTTGAGAGTCACCTACAGGCTTTGTATCATTCCCCCAACCTTAAGCTCCTTGAGGGCAAGTGATGTCCTCGACCCTCCTAGACCCCAGCATGTTTCTACTGTATAACAGGGCCTGTGGATGCACGCAACACAGTAATAACAAAGACAGGAGGTACCTAACTATACACAACAGGTGTTTCATACTTTCCCTTTGAAAGTTGTCCTTATTTGACTTTTCAAATACTGTTCCACCATTTTAACCACTCGTAACTTTCTAATGCCTTTCATCAAAATCTGAAGGAGTAATGTTTCTCTTAGCAAAACTCAAGATAACCTGTCTTTATCAGATGTCTGAGCAGTCCTTCACTACCAGAAGACAGTCAGATAACTTTCCATAGGACACTGGCTTACAAAAGGCTCACAGCATCGTCACAAATTTTTGTTCGATACAATATCTTAATCCAGAGGTACCTCCTTAAACTTTGAAAATAATCTAATTATCCACCTTAGAATTTTCAATAGTAACAGAAACAGTTGTTCAAAAATACTTCTGCCATCCATGTCACCATTCAAATTCTGAATACATAGAAGGCAGCCAAACTCCTTCTCAGTTCCTAAGAGCACAAGCTGTGCTTTTCTTGCTCTAGTAGTTATTTTAGCCAAAATATCAGTGCAAACTCAGTATTTACACAGTTCTCTATTAGTAAGTTTGTAAAAAAAATTCAGCATAATGAAATAATCTACAGGGAATAGTGATTTACTGAGTTAACCATTTAAAATTATGACCAATTTCTTCAAATGTAAAAATTCCATTCAGACTAGATTTATGAGGGAAAGACATATTTTTCTAACCAGAAGTCTTTAAAAAAGAGCCATACTTCTGAGACTAGCAAATGCAAACATAATATATAAATAAATGTTCTACCTAAATGAGCAAATGAAACACCAGTAATATTCTGTATTCATTAAAAGCCATCAATTTGTAAGTGAATTAAAATTAGATCCCTACCTTTAGTAGCTACTTACTAATAATACTGTTGCTAAATTGGATGAAACACAATTTGAATTTCAAACAATTCAATTTTGAAGGAAGGATTACATGAACATTTGCCAAAACAGAACCAAATTTTTCTATGAGAATTACAAGAACTCCTCACAGATGTGAGTGAATAAAACATCTATCTAAAAATACATTTAGCAATGATAAAAATAGTTGAGCCAGCAAAAGAAAAACATCACAGACGAGCTTTCCCTATACTGCCTTGGCATGCAAACAAATCTTCCTTGCTAATGTAAGTATTCCATTCCTGGAGGCACTACAATGCTGAGAAACAGAAGAGCTGCTAAGAGGTTCCTGCACTGACAATGTCCACTACAGAAGGAGCTGCTAAATACAGCAGCCTCAAACAGCAGTTCCAAAGCCAACAAAGGGTTAAGCACCTAGCATAGCTCAGTAATGAATGCTTACTAAGTTTGGCCAAGGAATATCAAGTAGATACCAGTGCAGAAGCAACTGCTAAAGGGATGACCTCCTTGAATCTCATTTGCATATCAATGAGATGTCACAAAGGCATTAAGTCTGAAACTGCAATGCTGTTTCTAATCCATGCTTTGTTTTGTTGTGACATTAGGCAAACTGCTTTTTAAAGTAAAAACAGAAATGATTCCAGCAATATGACACAGGGGTGGGGTACCATTGTGTATTATCAAACAGACTGGAAAACAGTGCTATGGAGTCACTTTGTGGGCAAACCATCTGAAAAGAGCCATAAAATAACTTTCGAGAATATTTCCCAAAGAGAGACCAGGTAAGTAAGTTGCTGGCTTTTTGTCAACTGGTATATATGATATTTGAGCCAAGAATAATGCATGTCTACTCACAACAGACAAACCAATATGTCAATAAAATGAGCCAAACTTTCCCAAAGTATATCTGTCACAGCCTTGGGCTGCCTATAATGAGGCAAAAGCCTTCAATTACAGTTTAGGGCTTGTCTTTGTTTTGTCATAGTTTAAGGAATTGTGCTTGAAAGTACCATTATCATTAATTACTAAAAAAGGACCGTGGGGCTTTTACCTCTATCAATAACAAATATAACTTTTAATACACTGGATTGAATTACACATACAACTAAGGTTGCAAAGAACAAGGAAAAATAGCATTGTAAATGAAGTTTTGGTGCTGCATGAATTTACAGTCTAAAAGATGTTCAATAAAATTCTGACTATCCAAACTCCACGTATATTCTTAAAAGAAGAGCAAAATATATCCAACGTTTAAATGTCACAGTTCATCTCTTTCAGAGTCTTATGCAACAGATTCAAATTTCAAACCTAGACATGGTGCATTTCAAGGAAAATAAAAAACAAAAGCAAAATCTCCAAGAGTGGGCAATCAGCTTACCCAGTGAAGGTGATATTGCTGCAGAATTAGCAAAGAATGTATAGGTATTTATTCACTTCTGTCATTTAGACAAGGAAAAGGAAAATGAAGTTTAGCTGCCTATTACTCAAATTCTTGAACCACCTTTCCAAAGGCATAAAAAATAACTCTCTTACCTTAGTGATTGTGATAGAAACTCAAGTTATTCACCAGACATTATGAATCTACTTCAGGCAATGAAATTAATATTTCAGTAAGCCCTCTTCCATGAAACAGGAAGCCTTTTAGTAATGACCTTGGACCAGATAATAGGAAACGCAGGAAAAGCAGGGTCCAAAGCCAGAGGGTAATTGTGATTCAAAGACTCTTTTATGCAAATAAGACCTCTAATCAAGCTAATGCAATTTTCTACATTTTATCTTCCATCGTTTTTATTTACATTCAGCTGAGAAATCAAACTCAGAAAATGCTAGTTTTCTGACTTCTTGATTCAGCCTCTCCCATGTAAATACAGCCATGGAGAAACGCATGACAGTCACTCAGAATCCAACAGTTCACTCCCCTGGGGAACAATTCTAATGTCAGTTCCAGTCAGCTGCAAATTACTTAGGGTGCAAACCCCCACATTTCTTGAACACTGGTTAGCTTTTCCACTTCCTTTTGTGTTGTCAGCCTGAAAGGGAAGTAGTGTCCAAGGGAAGGAATTGCACCACTGACTCTGAGGCACTCTTTGGGACTTAGAACATAAAATCCAAAAGGATGCCTTGGAATGCTGAATACTTTGAATTAAAGGAAATCTGAAGAGTCTCAAAAGAAAGTCCATCTTGATTTTCTCTTGCTCTCCTTTCTACTACTCTACCAGTTCCCCCAAAGTTAGGCCACAGAAACTAGGATTTCTTCTCTGCAAGACAAGTCATAGAAACTGCAATTGTTCTTCCTCAAACCAAGCCATAAAACTCAGATATATTACTCTAACCTCTCCCCACTTTTCTGTGTAGGAAAAAGATCAGAAATTTTCTGATCTACCTTGTCAGATTGTAGTTCCCGTGACTCCTGTTAGAGAGAGGTCCTGCTCTAAACCTATAAAGAAGAAATGATCCACAGAGAGGTCAACACAAATCTGGACAGAAATTTGTTAGCTCATATCCATTTTGGACAATCATATTTCTCTGCAGCTGTCCATACTTCAGACCTAAGCCCAAAAACTGACAGTTTTTCCTAGGTCTTTGGGTATTCATTTTAAAAGGCTACTGTGTCAAAAATTGTGATTGTGACTAAATCAATTTTTAATGTTTTCTCCTGTTAGGTTTTCTTTGTCAGTTTTATTTCAGGCCTTGCCAGGAACCTGGGAGAGCTGAGGAAACTTTTCTGTCTCTGGAAAGTCAAACTGTATTTGTCATGAACTTTCAGGTGTTTAAAAGAGTGCTATGGTCTGGAGAAACTAAATGATTCTCCAGGATTAATGTAGACTCACTATAACTATGAATCAGATTAAGTGCAGGCCAGAAACCCAGAACACACAGTAGGGTAAAATAAATCTGGGTTAGAATCCCAAATATACAATTATTTCCTGAGCAATATCATTACGAGCCAGTCACTTATCAGCACTGTGCCTCAATTCTGTCATATGCAAATCAGAAATAAAAATAGCACCTGCTCATAAAGTTTGGGAGGGTGTAAATGAGATAACATCCTCATTAGTGTTTGCTGTTATACTCATTAATGAAATGAAATATTATAAGTGGTAAAGTCTTAAATATGGTTTATTAATACTCTCAAGAAATATTTTTTGGAAGCACAGAGCCTGCCTACCTGGTAAGTATGAGGTCCTGAGTTTAATCCCTGGAACAAAACAAAACAAACAAACAAAAAAAAAAACAATTAATTTTCAGTAGTCTCCTATGAATTCAGTGCCTATTGATCGGAAAGAAGTTCCAAAGTATTCTGTTTTTGAAGGTTCTTTACCTGCACTCTTTTCCTTATGTTTCTGTCATAAACTTATTATCATCCCTATGGTAAAACTGGGATAATAAAATTTTCCTTTTTATTTATCCATGGTCATAGCATTTGTTCTTGTCATTAATTGTATTACCCAAATAGCTCACAGCAGCAGGCTTCTTAAACTTGGATCAACAGCAATGACAACTGTAGTCCTTAAGGTTAATAGACGGATAAAGTCACCTTTATCCTGAAATAAGTATGCTATTAAATATTTCTTCACAAAACAACACTTACTAGGAAAACAAAATTTCAAGGTAACCCAGTGCCTCAAGCCAGAATGTAACCTTCATTTTACAAATTGGAAATCCCCAAAATGACTGTGAGAACATATTTGGAGCAACCTTTAGGTAGGTCAATATGGGAAATGATTCTAAGGTCAATCGTACAGAATACAGATGATGCAAGAACAAACATAGATATGCAGCGAGTCTGATGCAGTAGTATGCCCACTTCTTCCTTCCACTCTCTCTTCTCCTAATTGTTATTCAATATGTCAGGGAACAGTACTTGAAATTCCACCAGGCATCACGTGTCTTGTAATTTGTCTTGTAGATCAAAAAGCAAGCCAGCATCCAAAACTTATGTACTTTCTCACGCATGCATTGAACATTTATTTTGCTGCACCAACTATCCAGGCAAAAAGCTCAGGACAAGAAATACCATTTGATAGCTATTTAAGGTTATCATTTTTCAGATTATACATTTTCTCTCACATCCATGGTTCCAAAGCCTTCTCAGTTGCATAAAGAAGAGAAACAATGTTTAAACATTTTGGAATATTGGTGTAGTTGAATATTGTCTTCAGTTTTCATTGATGTACTCAGGTCCCAGTTTAGTTCTCATGGACGATATTAATCATAACAAAAAGTCATTGTGAAGCCAAGAAAAAGAAATAAGAGTCTTTAGTCCCAAACAAAGGAAAAGACTTCCATCAGTAAAGCCACCATGAAGAAACTGCTGGAACTTCGTCACCACTGTGTGATCCACACAGCCTGTGCACATATTCTCTTTCCAGTTGAGCGGTAACAACGATCATATCATTTAGACTCAGCACTCACAAACTGCTCCCACCTGTCCAGAAATCTTCATGGAAGGAAAGAATCAAACTGCCTTTTCATGGAAAGAAATGTGAATTAACTCCCTGCCTTTTTAATTACTTGCAATTATTTATAATTATTTATAAGGATTTTTTGCATAACAAAATCCAACTCTAATCAATATATGCGGTACATCCCGGCTGATTAGTGTAATTCTCGCTCCACCATCGTGTTGGAGTTGTGCCAGCCTTACCCAGCACACAATTAAATGTGTGGTAATGCCTGCTGCTACCCACCAGGCCTCATGAGTTAATAGGGGGAAAATGGGATTTGCATTTGCCTCTACCAACCCCTATTGCCCTCACTCTTCCTCACCTGCCTGTAGACACGTACTAAGTATGCTTGGATAAATAAAGGTCTGAAAAATCATACAAACCTAAAAGGCACTGGAGCATGAAAAACGAATCTTCAAAATCTAACTTGTCGTCTTCTCATTCAGTAAATCCTTGCGGAAATAAGATATTCCTCTTTCCCCTATAATTTTAACACTGAACTGTGGGAAAATTTTAAGTATAGGAAAGTCTCAAAGATCTCGATCTCCCCAAATCTGATATTATTATGAATTATGATATGATATGATAATATTATGAATTATGTTCAGTGTACCTTTAAGCTAATTTTCAATAAACACAAATCACTTAATAAGAAATTAAGAGTATTACATATTTCATATTTCTCATGCTCCCGTGGATTTGGCATTAGTGAGATTTTGTTTGTTAAGCCCACAGAATGACAAAGTATCTGAAAGACAGACATAACCTTTTTCAATTTCCACTCTTTCAAAAAATAGTTAATGTACATTTTGTACAATATAACATTCCCAAGACGCACACCTGTTTACATATTAATTTTCCAGCCTGGCCCTAAAATACTGCATAGCGTACAGAGCAACTGGAAAAAGAAAAAGAGATAGGGAATTTTACAAGACTGTCCTTTTACTTTATTTTATTACTAACTGCCAGGTAATTTCACATTCATTTATATGCTTATAGACTTTACCATATTACAGACACTGTGCATCCAATTCTTAATGTAGAGGGTTTTTGTAGACAATGGCTACAATCAAGTAGGTAGCACACTTCAATAGCTCTCAATATACATAGAAAAATTTCAATCCATTACATATGTTTATAGATCACTTGATTGTTAAATTTAGAACATTTCCAGGGATCCTTGCAACAATAACAT
Source organism: Dolichotis patagonum (assembly GCA_004027295.1). Lineage (NCBI taxonomy): Eukaryota > Metazoa > Chordata > Mammalia > Rodentia > Caviidae > Dolichotis > Dolichotis patagonum. Next base: position 27,136 of record PVJX010011731.1, on the reverse strand, counting down.
TCTTACTTTTGTGCTCTATGCTTTCCACATATAATGAAATCAGCACGGAGATACACTCCCACATCCTTATCTATATACTTTCCACTATGAACCTCATCATCCATCATACCCTATGATTAGGCAGACAACTTCCATGGAAACAAAGTGTTGCTCTTGGAAAGGTGCCGGAAGAAAGATGGACATACTGCACATGCCTGCTTGGTGTCTTCACCACAGTAGCTGAGACTTTATAGAGATCAGCGCAGCTTTGACAGATCAGCCAATCAAGAACTTGAGTGCATACAGCTGCAGGATCTTTTCTTCCATTAGAAAATGTCAACTATGACTCTATACTTCATCCACATTCCGAGTGCAGTCGTAAATCACAAAGGGATAATTTTCAATATTCAGTCACAGATGTCCAGTTATGAAAGTCAATAATCACTTTCCAAGTTGAATAAAACATAGTCATTCAATTTTAAAGATTAAACACAGGCTGGATCAGGTACTAACAAGAGTGGAGTACCAAAAATAATATATTATACCCCAGGAAATAATGGCTGATGGGAGGAGACGTCATCACAGATAACTTCATTACAAGTCACAGAACAATGACATCATAATAGTAATTCAGGTCAAATATCCTGAATCCAAAAATTCAAAATCTAAAGTGCTCCAAAATCAGAAATTTTTGAGTGCTGATATGGCATCATGAGTAGAAAATTCCATACTACGACTTTCCTTCACACAGGAAATTAAAAATTAAAAAATCTGAAACCAGAAATGCTTCTTGACTCAAGTATTTCAGGTAAGGAATACTCAACTTGTACAAAATATTGTGGGAACATGAGAGTAGAGAGAGGAGAAGCTGTATAGGAAAAGGTTGAAGCATGACTTCAGGAGAGCATAGGGTTCCAACTAGTGCCTACAGGAGCTAGGGAGAGGGAAGAGATGTAAAAAGATCAAAGAATAACATTGGTAGAAAGGACTGCAGAAGATAAGCAGCCCTGAGCAATGAGGGAATTCCTGGATGCTCCAGAGACTGGAAACAAGGGCGATGCTCAAAATAGTACGTTCACAAAAGAGCTGATATTGTCAGAGATATAGGTCTGGTTTAGCCTGGCCTGGCCCTACTATTCAGAATTCTTAAATTTTAACATTTCCTCAACATCTCCATATATGAAGTGAACATTACTATCTTCTCGTACCCTAGTCCCAACTTCTCCCTTTAGTTTCCCATCTGACGCTCTTTCTCAAAGCAGTAATGAGGGAGAGAAGGTCAAATCAGTTTTCTCCTCCACACTTTGTGTTAGTGCATGTGGTTCTATTAATTAATGGGTTTCATTTTGGCAATTTGTACATACAGATGACATACTTTAATCATTTCCTCCAATCATCCTCCCTAGCCCACACTCATTTCTTTAACATTCAGAGGGGTTTGACACATATAATGTATTTTGATAATATTCATGTCCCCATTAACCACCCTTACATCCTCTTCTGTCCACTTCTTCCCTTCTTTTTGTCTAATAATAGTCTTGTCCTCATTTTTGGATTCCACATATTAGGGAGAACATGTGATGTTTGTCTTTCCAAGTCTAGCTTATTTTGCTCAACATGATGAAATCAGATTCCTTCAACTTATCATATAGTTGAAGGAAAACTTATCTCTAATTTTAAAAATATATATACTCACACATATATATATGTGTGTTTGTATGTGTGGGTATATATATATATATATATATATTTGAATATATATATTCAAAATTTCTAAACTTACAGGAGAGACAAAATATTCTTTACTTCCCAAAAGAATTTGTCACATGTTCTGCTTAAATGAGTAGTGAGGTTTCTTTAGTTGAATCCATTTAAAATGTGATTTTCTTTGAAAAATGTGATTTACATTCAACATTTAAAAACATATCTATTGTATGAGAGCAATCTGGGCTTATTCACTTTGATTATTATAATAGCCACTGATGAGTTGTACGGAAGTAGCTAATCTCATAAAATACTGGCATCTCCCACTGTTCTTTGGAGAACAGGTATAATATGATACTAATCTCCACGATGTAGCAAAATTATATGGAGGGTAAATTGAACAGAATGTGTGCACTGCTGAATACAATGTGGGAATATCGTGGTTAATGTAAGTAATTACACATACAAAATCTACACTTTCAAAATAAAAGGTTATCTAATTACCAGACAATTCAAATAGAACTAAGAAATTGATCTGGTATTATGTTATGATCTTACATTTCCAGTTCAATTTCCCATATTGCCTAATTTCCTCTGTCCTATTGTTAATCACAGGTCTTCCAAGTATACAATATCACTTCAACCCATCACTTTACTGACTATGTCTATACATGTATTATAGGTCTGTAAAGGTAAACATCATACAGCAAATAAAGCTAACTATTAAAGGCTCAGGCACTACTTTTGTTCAATATACACCATACAAAAAGTAATAAAAGCACTATTCCTACACATTTGCTAACAACAGAGACACTTGGAACCAGCACATGCCATGAGAAAGTCTAACAATGTAATGTGTACTTAGTTCAACTAGACTGTGAATGATCTGCTGTGTCTACTGGACAGATGGAATGCAAGATTACTTTAAACAGTTCCTAGAGAACATACTTAAGAAGAGAAGGAATCAAGACATCTTATAAAACTAGCTGTCAAATTGATACCAGTATAAAAGGCAGCCACACTTAACTTGTAGAGAGGAAGTGACAAATCCTTAAAGATTTGGTGAACCATATTTCCCTTTTCTCCGTTTCTTACTATATTCTCAAGTTATCTCTATACTAACTGCATTACTATCAAGCATTCAATTTCAAATAAACTTTAAAAACAAATGTGACCCTTAAATAAGTTTGTTAAGAAACATATATATGAAACAAGAAATGAATTTTCTAATCTATTATGGGAGTGGAAAATTTTTCATGACAACAATGAAAAATAAGAAAGATCTGTACCACTAAACTATCAACCCTAAAATTGAAATGGATACAGAGAAATGTGCAGCTAAATGTAAATTCTGCCAACAGATAAATATAATATAGAGCTAGTAGTTATAAAGGTAAAATTACTCTCAAAGGTTACTTTGAAACTGCTAGAGCAAAAATTCCACAACTACAGTACTGCTTTCTAATATTAATTTTTAGTGATACTGTTTGACTAAAGCTTTGGTGATGTCTCACAATGTGAAGAGTTATCATATGCTCACTCCATGGGAATATCCATCAATGAAACAACTAATGCCATCCTAACTCAAAGTTTAAAAAAAAAAGCACACATTGCTAAAGCCAAGGTGCACAAAATGGCAAATGATAAAGTTCCAACAGCTACAAGATCCAAGACATTAGGAACTCTTAATGAGTGAAACATGCCATGAGAAAAACACCTTCTGTCAATAAATCCCACTCTTTGTTCAATAATTAAACCATCTTATACAGTGTCTGAATATGTAGACACCAGACTTCAGCATTCCTTAACTATATTCAATTCCGGCCATATTTTTCCATTTAATTGACATTCTGAAATGCCTTTGCAGTCCTATCAGATAGGTACCAAATTCTCAAGGGAGATTGCCACACACTTTCTGAATTTTGATTCATTTGATTGAAACTGTTATCCAGAAAAGTTTTCAACTGTGAGAAAGAGTCATACTCCATCCTATCCATCACCCCAGCAATACCAAAATCATCCACATCTGACCCATTTGCATTGTGTATACTTGTTTGCAATGACGTTCTGCACAGCAAGGCTAATCTGCTAAAACTATGACTACAAAATTCTGCCTGGCATAGGACCATGCCACATGAATCACCCAACAAACTCCTCAACTTATCATAGCACCTGGCATCATTTAGCCACCGCTTACAGCCAAGCAGACAATTTTAAACCACAGTTTAAAACAGACTTCAGATGTCCAAAATTAATCACATACTTAGACTCCAAAAGAATCAACAAAAATTCATGTGCAATAGATGCTTTAGGTTTCCAAAACATCAAACAGCTTTTCCTGACAAAATATAGCTTCATTCTACCTTAAAAGAAAACACACACACACACACACACACACACACACACACACACACACACACACGGAGTTTATGTGATAGGAAAAAAATCCTGACATTTACACTGCCATTAAGCTCATTTGTTACTGAATTAATCCTTATCTCCTGGCGTGCTTTCTGATGTTTAAAAGTGTTAAGTAATGTTCAATGATATTTAGCAGTATTAATAATTTGAGGTTTATTTCAAAATATAAACCATTGGTAGCTGTTTCACGGTGCTCATTTTTTAACCTCCCATAGTACTAAAAAGACTACAATTTTTATCATATTGCTTGAAATTTAAAGCCCGAAAGTTTCATAAACTTCAGCTAACCTTTCATATTTGAAAGAAAGGAAAGGAGAAATACTACTGCATCTGCTCTACAAAGTACAAGTATCAGCAAGTCATGGTGAACTTCCAAGGTAAAAATTCCTGTCTTTCACTTACATTGTGAAGGCTGGCATGACAGGGCACATCACTCACTTTATTTTTTGTAACTTTAAAAAGCAAGGACCAAATCCAAATGCCGAATTCCTACAGGATAGAACATCTTATTTATGCCCAAATGAACTCTGAGGCGCAAAATTCAAATATAAGGAGCCTGGGCACTGCAAACATGCCATGTGCCCAAACACAAGGTTCCCAGGTACATTAAAAAGCCCAGGAGCTGGGCGTGGCGGCACACACATCTAAGCTCAGCACTCTGGAAAGCTGAGGCCCGAGGGATCCAAAGTTCAAGCCTAGTCTTGGCAACGTAGAGACTCACAAGACTCTGTCACAAAGAGACACAAAGAAATAAGATAAGGTTTGAGGATACAGCTAGGGGTGAAAGCCTTGTGGTCAATCTCCAGCAACACAGGCAATAAAGATAGAAAGTCAGCCTATGAGTGCTTTTTTAATGTCAGAGTGGGGAATTACAAAAAGATAGTGGGAAAAGGTCCTGCATGGATTCTGGAATCATCACAAAGTGTTGAATAACTTTCTAAACAACTTATTTAGCCTTCTCCATCAGTATGTTCTCCCCAAAAGTAGCCCTGCCTTTCCCCTAAAGACGGAAGCAAATAATTTTGTAGTGCTTTTATAATTTTGGGCTTCGTTAAGAATTATTAAATTGAACTGTGTTTATTTCATAGCCCTCTTAATACTTACTCCTCTCTACCTCCTGCTCCAACTCTCTGTGTAGTGACATTATTCTGTCAATTAAAAAAAATACTTCAGGCTGGAGATTTAGCTCAGCAGCATAAGCACCTGCTTGGCAAGTGTGCGCTCACCCGGTACAAAAAAAAAAAAAAAACAAAAACATCTCAATGTGCTGATTTCTAGTAGGCACATATACATATCTCCCATCTTTCCAAAAGAACAGTAATTACAGCGGTAATGGATCTATTTCACTGCTCTTTGAATCCTGCCCTTGACCTTGTGAAGGGGAGTTTTAGTAAATATTGTTGAAAAGAAATTTAAAAGAAGTGAACTTTTTAAAAGGCAAAAGAAGCAAAGAAAAATAAAACAGCAAAAGCAACGAAGTATCTGTTAAAAAGAAAACGAAATGATCGTAAATTCCGTGTAATTTTACAAAACAAAAATCAAAAAGATAAATTTAAGACCTATAAAACTCTGAATGCTCAAAAAGGTGAAATACTAAAGTCTGCTCAGAGACCCCTCTCATGGTCCCTGTATCTTTTGTCTGCTCAAAGTAATGGCCGCAGGAAGCATAGTCTGGAAGGATAATCCTTCACCTACCTTAGATCTTCTCCCAGGTTTCCATATTCATTTCCATCAACCCAGAGAAGAAAGTAACACAGTGTGACTATTTGGGGAGTTCGAATATTACATTCAGAAATCTATTCTCTATTTTCTCTGACCATTATCACACCGGTAAATCCATTCCCAAATTCTCATCTTTTCCATTTATTAGATTAAAAAGAAAATCTTTAAAATACTCTAAAATTAAGACTAGTCTGGGAATGCCATTTCAACTCAGAATGATTAAAATGACTCATTCGTCACTGTTACATGTAACTGATAGCCTATTCTGGTAGTCCAAAAACTGGCTTGAAGCCACTAGTGAAGTGTCAAATATGTTTTAAATAAATTTAATCTGTGGCATTAAACTGACCTTTTTAGAAAGGAAGGACAAACTTTTGTAAGAATATTCTTGGAAAGGAATGTGAGGAAAAGAAAGCAATTGTATAGAGGGGAGCTTAATAAATGAGAAGATAATCAGAAAAATCAATAATTTGAAAAGCATATAATATCAAATTGACCAAAACACAGAAAAGTATTTACTTAGAGTGTTCACAGGAGAAATTGTCACACTGCATTGGTTTTCAGGAGGTCAGGCTAAGTCATATACACACAGCCTTCACAACTAGGTAGAAAAATGCCGATAATGACATATTTAACAATTAGAGATCAAAAAAGCATGGCAAAAATTTCACCAATAAGCAAAGCAATGCACACAAGGTGTTACTTCTTTAAATAGTTTGAAGACACTGCATGTCTCTGGCAATCAGAGGTTCCATCTTCTGTAAGAGGAGCTTCAACAGTACAGGGTCCTTTCTTCTAGGTCTACAGGTCCTTTTTCTTTATTTTATGCCAACTCTGGTCTTTGCCACAATTAGTAAAAGCACTGATTTGACAGTCTTATGAAGCAATCAAAGGAAATTAATTTGAATGGAATGGTCTGCCTGATCCTATCAGATGGTTCCTTCCTCAATGGTTCCCGAATGAAAAACCTGGGAATGATTCATAATTGGAGAAACCAGAATCCCCAGTGCTCTCCTTTTCCTTCTGGCCCCCAAAGAAAAAAAAATCAACCTATCCATCAGCTGGACAGATATTGGTACAGAGAAACATCATATATATCTTCCCAAAGAGTAACAAAAATGCATAATGATCTTTTTGCATACTGAACTATCAATAAAGTACAATAACACAATCAGTATGGAGAGTACTCCCTAAACTAGCTATTAATCAGCAAATAACCTCTCCTCACTGGTAATTGACTACTTCTTTATATTTGACACTATTCAGCAGTAGGATTAAAGAAGGTCATTTTGCAGCATGTGAAGAAGGCAGGCTGAAGAAAACACAATCTGAGGCATTGAAATATTCTTGCATGGGCAGCCTGAACAGTCTCTGCTTTGCAAAAAGCTGCAGGCCAGCAAAATAACCACATAACATACAGGCCGGTGGGCATCCACTCTGTTTATTGCTACTCATTTCGTTTTTTAGCAGATCAGCACAACTGAAATTGTCAGTTAACAGACAGACTGGATCCTGACTATATTTTTTTTTTTTTAAAAAGAAACTCTAAGATGATTCTGCAAGGAACCAAACAAAAACAATAAGAAGAGAAAAAAGGGAGGGGGGGGAAGGAGGAAAGAAAAGGGTTTGTAGCCAATCACTGATCAATCAACAAACACTGGTTGTGAAAAATCCTACTTCAACAAGACATGGAGCCAGCCCAGCAACTGACCAATTTCTGATCTCTGAGCCAGCTGTCTTTCATGTGGAGTTGTCTGCATCATTCAGATACGAAGACATTATGACTGGCCAGTTCTGGGAACTTTCTCATCCCAGTGCACTGTGCATAGAAACTGGCTCTGTATCACTTACTGTTCACACTCCAATAAAAGATTGAATATCAGGGTTTGGTTTATTTCGGAGACAACTTTTCTCCCTGAAAAATGTTATTTAAAAAAATAGCCCTTCCCCCCAACTCTACCCTATTAGAGAAAAAGCACATCAAAGACTGAAGTTACGCATTTTCGTCTTTGTCTCTTGTGCCCTGATTTTCTTGGCTGTTCTTTATTCTCTAACTGTTCAAATGCTCCAGTTTAGGGGAGGGAGGGAGGGAGGGAGAGAGAGACAGAGACGGAGAGAGGCAGAAGCAATTGACTGCAATTTCTAGGATTCTGTGGAATCTCCAGCTCTCAGCCTCTTTCCTCTCCTTTTTCTCTGCCTTCCCCTCCCCTTCTGTCCTGATTAGATTCACATCTCCATGTCACACTAGAGCATCACTCAAGCATTCGATAACATGAAGAGAAGTTCAAAGCCTGCCTGTGGAGACGAATCTGGACTTTCTTTGATACATGCCGAGATGTGGGCATCTCGGTCCCAAATTCCTGGATGGCGGGCTTGCCCTTTCCACCACCTGAATTTGCTGCCTGAATCCTGGCAAAGTCATCTGTAGTATTTCTGGCTCTTTCTCAGTCTCTGCATTTCACGCGGTCGGCGCAAACCGAAAATCTAATCCTGGCAACAAAGCCGGGAGCACAAATCCAGCAGAATGAACCGGTCGGCCAGCTCCCCACTCCCTTCCTCTCGCCGCCGCTACTCGCCTTTGCGAAGACAGGTTTGGGGGCCCCAGAATTAACACGCCCAGAGCGAGGACGAGAAAAGCGGCGGAATGCAAGTGTCCGGGAGTAGTATATATGTATTCTTATTTGTTTAGGTGTGTATCTTTTAAGCATCGAGGTCCAACAAATAGGAACCCTAGCGGGGCAAGCAGGGCTGGGAAAGGCGTCCAATGCTTTCAAGCCGCCCAGGCAGCTCGCTCGGTCCCCTGGCGCGCCCTCCCCCACCGGCTGGGACCGAGCGAGTGGGGGAGGTCGGCGCGGGCTTGTCTGACACTTGTAAATGGAAGTGGGATCCAACTTGGAAAGAGCACGCGGGAGTATGGGGGCAGGGAGGAGGAGGGGAGAAGAAAAGATTTCTCAGTGCTTAGCGCTGTCCCGAGTCCTTCCCTGCACCCGCGGCTGCCGCAGGTTCACGGAAACCAGATGCCGAGTCCTGGTCCGCGCGTGGGAGTCGGCGAGAGGGAGCTGCGGCCCAGGAGCGAGCTGTCAGCGAGCTGGACACCGCGGACCGGCTGCCCACTCTGCGGAGGAGGAGCGGCGCCGCTCCCTCCTCTCCTAGTCCCCCAGAGCCATCTAGCTGACTATCAGTCTCCCTTGCCTGGTTTGCCCCCATTATTACACCGCGCTTAAGCTTCAGGATGCCACCTCCAGCGCCCCTGCGCACACACACACACACACACACACAAGCGCGCGCGCGCGCGCGCGCGGCACGCCCCCTCCCCCATCGCAGCAGCCTCCAGGTCTGGTAGCTGCAGCCAAACTCCCGCCACCCCCGCATCCTTGCCCTAAGCGCAACCCAGCTCATCAGAGTCGGTAGCGAAAAGTCAATTCAAATTGCTTTCCGCCAAGTCTGACGGTGGTCAGTGCTTAACCGTCTCGGAAAGCACAAGAGACAAAAGTCAGCAATAGAGGAGGGGGTAAATACACAAAACGGTCCTGCTAAAAATACCGGGGCTGCCTCGCGCAAGCCCGGGGCGGATGCACTTTAGCTCAGCGACCCCCACTGGCCGAACCCTCTCACTCACCCAGCGCCACGCGGAAGTGGTCCCGGCTACCTCAGGGCTTCCCGGCCGGCGTCCCCCACATCCCCACGCCAGCCCTGCACACACACTGACCCCGAAGAGACTGTGCACCGTGTACCTTCGGGAAGGGCCCCTGAGCGCCTAGCTGGTGCGTCTTCCCATTCCCGTCCCGACCGGAAGAGGGTCGGCTCGGCATCCCCGGACAGTCAGCTGCAGACCGGTGCTATCCTGTTTTCACAGGCTAGCAGCCTCCCAGCACGCCCGCCAAAATTCATGCACTCTCTTAACGCATTCCGCTTCCCTCTTCTGTCAAGGCAGCAGTAATAATCTGTCTTCACGACCTCTCTGAAAAGGCTGTCGCCCCAGGCCAAGGGCCTCTGCCATTCGCTACACCTCTCCCTGCCCACGATCTCCGCAAGCCAACGTCGGACTAGGGGAGTGAACCTGCTGACGGTCTGGTAACCCTCTCCCCTTTTATGGTGAAAGTGGAGACTGGGCTGTCTCATCCACACGGCGTCTGGTATAGCAAGGACCCAACTTGCGCCCCTGGGTCCCCCAAGTGCATCCACAGGCATCTGAACATCTCCATTGCGCCCGGACGAGCACCGGACACCCAGTAGGGTCTCGCCTGGATTTCTCATCCACCTGCGGCCGGCGACCGGCGCTGGGGAACAGAGGCCAGGAATGGGTGCACCCATCTGCAAGCCCTCTCTCGCCTTCTCCCTAAATCAAACTTGGCCAACTCTCCGAGCCAACCTCCCGGCTCCCGCCGCGGGGCCGAGCCTCCCCCTGGCTTGCAGCTGCGGTGACCGCAGCTCCCGGCTGTGCCGCCGTGGCAGGAACTTCACAAGGTGAAAAGTTTCCCCCACGCGCGCCTCCGGGTCTCGCTTCCCCGAGCCCACCTCACAGCCCCTTTGCACGCGGCAGCTGGAGCCATCCTCCGAAAGGCACGCTCCAGCCGGTGCACCAGGCAGCCAAACCATCACGTTCAAAATCCCCACGCACCCTTGCGTCAGCCGGCGACCCTCCGCTCCTCCGGGCGCTTTCTCGTGGTCTCCTGCTGGCGCTCTCGCCTGGGGCGAGGCGGCCGCCGACCGCAGCCGCTGCAGTGCCCGCGCGCGCTCCCCGGCCTGGGGAAGGAAGCCTAGGCGCTCGGCGCTCGGGACGCCGCCAGCGCCGCGGGTTCGCAGGCGGAGGAGGGGAGCGGCGGTGGAGGAGAGGGCGGGGGGAGGGGGCCCGAGATCCCAATCCGCAACCCGGATCACAGCGCAGCCTGCCGGGAGGAGCGCGGGCTCTCAGGTCTGCTCCAAGCTGCAACCGCGCCGCTACTGCTCACCGCCTAGTTGCTCCGAGTTCCCCATCACAGAAGACGCCGACGCACGACCGAGCCCCTCGCTTCTCCCCCCTCTCGCAGCTTCTCTCGCGGTCTCCTCCTCCCAAACCGCTAGCGAAAGGGGAGAGGGGGAGAGAAGCGCCCGCGTGCGTCGGGGATGACTGGCGATCTCCGAGCGAGCGCGGCGCGGGGACGAGGGGGCGAGCGGAGGGGGCTGCGGGGAATTCGCGGTAAGCTGGAGGGCGCTCCCGGCTCCCGGGCTGGACGCTGGACTAATTTTAGGGCCCTTGGATAACACCAAGGAGCTTTCCTGCCGCTGAAAAGAGCCCTAGCTAGCTTTAGAGAGTTCTCTCACACCACTTTCGGTCCGACCTGCACTGCAACCTTGGGCATAGACTGCACTTTTTTCTGTAGTGCAGATGAGAAAACTGAGGCACCGCGAGGTTAGCAATGGTTTACGTTCCCACGGCTAGCGTGAAGATTAGACTATCAAAAGCGTTGTCTCTCTTTATTAAAAAATATTCTTCTGAGATAGGTTTCCTTTTAGTTCACTGATTTTTTAGATCCATTATATTGTGTAAGAGGGAATAAGACTAAAGAGGTAACCTGGCACATTAGATAGATAGATAGATAGATAGATAGATAGATAGACAGATAGATAGAATGGGTTGTGTGGTGTGGGTGTGTGTGGGTGTGTAAATGTAAAAGAGCCTCTCTAAAGGGGATGAGTGATTGATCTGAGGTTTCATCTGGTAGTTCTGTTCCTGTCAGTTCTGCACTACCCACTCAAGTCTGTGGGATTCCTGACTGAATTGTCTCCTATCCCCACCCTTGTGTCTTCATCCCAACTGCTGCAGCCTCAGAACCCACAATGCCCCACCTAGTGCCACCAGCCCCAGCCCTGCCTGCCAATCTTGGCATTTCTCCCTTTCTCCCATGCTAACACAGAGGCAACCAGAATGGAGCCACCCCCAAACACTGCCCTGTGCATCCATCCATCCACTCATACACAGGATTCGCATCTGTCTCTAACTGGTGCTTGCAAGCACTGTGTCTGGGCTCACTCCCAAATGGCTTCTCCCTAACTCTGCTGCTGGTACCAGGGGAGAGGTGCACCAGGCCTGCAGACCTCTTACCTACAGGAAGTCATTCCTTATGTTGAATCAGGAAATCCTCTTTGAGGAGGAGGCAGGGGTTTCTTTTAGAGGGTTTTGTGCTCAGTCAGGAAAGCAAGCCCTTTGATGAGCCCAGTGAGTTTACCTTTCTGGCCTTCCAGTTCCAGCCTGGAGCCTGGGCCTTAGCACTGACACAAAGACTTTCCACTTCCTAGGGAGGAAGGTGAGGAAACCCCTTGAAAGTCCCAGTAGCCTTGCTGCCTTGACTGCCCCCTAAAGCATCCGGCATGCTTTGGTCACTCTGCCCTGAGAGTTTAATGGGAACACTAAGGAGCAGTGACAGCTCCCCATACATCAGCTAATTCAGGGATAATAAGCACGATGTTACCATGGTCTTCATTGTCAGGAAGGCCAGAAGATGGATCTGCGGTGATGAAAACCACCAGTAGAGTAGGAAAACTTAAACGCGCTCTAAAACGTTGTCTTCTGAATAATTCTATTCTGATTTTATTTTTATTCAGCTGGTTTCTAAGGCATTAAAGTTTATTGCCATATAAATATGTCCCTGACATGGCATTTTCCTTGCAACCAAAAGAATGCAGCTAAATTTGCATGAGAGATTTTAAGAATCAATGTGTTTCTTACCCGAATGCCTATGTAGAAGCACAGGAGTGACTTGGCCCCTGAAAGCAGCACACTGGGGAGAGGCAGCTGATGGTTGTTGGGCAATTGGGGTGCTCAAAGAAGAAGTGCTGGCAACAAGACATCTTCCACCTTCTTCCTGGGAAGACTGCCAGGTGAGTGGAGGAGTGGCCACTGCTGATGGTGATGCTTCTGGAGTCCGGCTCCTCAAAACATCCTTTTGTGCCTTGGGGGCACCTTATGCATATGTACAGAAATCTGTCTAAATTTCAGACTCCCCTTTCTAGACATTACATAGAAAATAAGTAAACAGTCTCTACTCCAGAGTAGAAGTAAACTGTTACAACTGATAAGCTGTAAGAGTCTCCTTACAAGCATAGCAGTAGCATGGTTTATATAGTAGGAAACTCACTTGTCTGGTCACTTAACATTTGCATAGCATTTTGATACTGACTGAATTAATAGTCTCATGATAATAGAAAATCATTTTATTTCCTTAAAATCGCCTACTATGTGCCAGTACTGTTGAAGACACAGTGATTTTATGACAGCAGAGAATCGGTGTCTTGTTTGCTTTTCTACCTCGGCTCCCAGCGTAAAATCTGGAACAATAAATATTGATAAATACTTAAAGAATGAACAAATGATGAAATCTGGAGAATCTTCTTTTGGAAGACCATGTGAGGAATGTGACAGATAAGACACTGAAGTCTTCCAAGGAAAGTGTTTTGGCTTGTATCTCAATATTCTCCCTGAATCTAACAGATCTCTAGGTACTGATTTGCAGAAGTAGCTGGATCCAGAGTATGTGACTGTGGACTAAAAGTGTATGACTGTGGAATAAGGGCGTGATAACTAAATTGGTTCACTAATTGATTTAGCATAGTTCTGGGTGTGGATAATGGAAGGCCCCCACCACCCTAAAGGGATAGAAGCCTGAAATGGATAAAAAGCAAAGGGAAGCTGGCTGCTTCCTGGCTTCTCTGCCTTCAGTTTTTCTCCTCTTCAATGCCTCCGCCATACCAACCTGCCTTGGAGCCAGTTGGCTGTGGACTGAAATCTACCTCTGTAATTTGTGAGCCAAAATGAACCTTTTCCTCTTTAAAAATAAAGAGGGAAATTGTTCCAGCCTCAAAAAGGTAGCAAAGACAGAAAGGAAGCCAAAAGTGAAAAACTGCATATTTAGAATAATTAAAATGTGTTACTTGTTATATCACATTTCTTTTTCACCACTTCAGATTCTCTGGCCTACCTGTCCCTTTTAGCCCTCAGTGGGGTATCTGGTTTTAAGTGGACTCTAGCTAGCTCCACCTGGGTGCACCCTGGCAGTATTTTAGCCTGGTCCTATCCTGCAGCTCACCTATCAATTCAGGACATCTTGGTCAAATTTTCAGTTTGAAATGAAACCTAGAAATGCAAGGAATTAAACATACTGTGGCAAATTTTGACCAACTGATAAATGCTACAAGAATGTTTCAGGATTCTGATATATATTACAGTCAACTCTCAAGTTGTCTTTCTTAATGACATAGCCATTTTGCTAAAACAATGACTAACTTAGTAGCACACCCTGGACCAGCTCTCCATCCTTCTCTAGATCTTTCCCTCTGTCTCTCATATGTCCCCTGGAATCACAATCTCCAACAATGTATTTTAAGTAAGTTCTTGTATCACATTCTGCTTTCTAGTAATGGTAGGCTAAATGTTCTATATCTGTTTTGTATATTTCATAATAGTAAAATGATTTTTCAGGATGTTCTATGAAAATAATGCATGCACCTTTATGTAATAGCTACATGTACACAATTGATCACAGAGAAAAATAGATATATTCTCTATCTATAATCTTTTTTGAACAGATAAAATCAAGCCATATTATGATTGGAATCTGTTTAGGCTGGTGATTAGCAAACAGGATCTGTGTAAATTAGAATCTCCATGTTGCATCTTAAAACTCTGTTATTTTGAGTCAGTTCCCTAACTTGCTTGGTATTAGTTTCTTCATATGTAATATAGCACCTGTATCGATATCTACCTGTAAAAGTTCATTGATTGCTTCAGTCTGAGAAGTTGAACTGAATTGACTCAGGAGTCTAGAATACCCGCCCCAAGGAAGCTCATTGCCTGGATGGCATGAAAGGAAAGTGAGGAAGGCTAAGTCTGCTTTTATTCTTTGGAAGCGCTCCAGCCTTTGCCTTCACTTTCGATGTCATCTTCTGGCTTCCAGGGCAGATGTGGCTATGGAATGGATTCTTCAGCCTCCAGTCTTCAAGTAGACTATTCAGCTTCCATCACAGACTCATCAGCTTTTCATTTCAGACCCATTGGCCTCCTGATATGGACTTGTACTGGACACTGCAGTGAACTCAGGGCAGTGTCCTTGTCTCCAGTGTGCAGACATGCTCTGCACCCTTCCTCATCCAACTCTGTGGGTGACCATCGCAAGCCAATCTTATAATTTCACATACATTTGTGTGTCTTGTGTGTGTTATATGTGTTTCTCTAGTAAAACACTGAGTAATACATTACCTAATAGATTATTGTAACAATAACTTTTCACAAAAACACTTGTTTAAATACACTAAATACTCAAATATTTTAACTAGCATTATTCTTCTGGAGATAAATCATTGGGAAAATATTTTATATTTGGTACATTTAAAATCATTGCTACAAACCAGAATAAACTTAAGACTCTTCTATGATTTGCCAGAATTCTAGGGCTCTAACTCCAGATCTGAAATGACATCTTATCCATGTAGATATTCCAAGCCAAACTTTTATTCAAAAACAGCAAAACAGTGATGCCATAGATATTTGCAATCATTAAATCCGTAACGTTTACATAAAGGCACCACTTGTACTTGGGAACATTCATTTATATACGAAGTGCTGTTCATTAATAAATGAACATTCTTAGATTTTAAATTTGCTTTTGCAAAACAACATTTTATAATCAAAATGGCACAAATCACATACTTAGTGTATTACTATAATACTAACTCAGAAATGTTTTTATAGTACACACCTTTCTTACACGGCTCTGTACATTGCAAAACCATGCAACTGTGGGATATGAAAGAAACGTTGAATATGCTAGGCATTCTTTATGTATTTTGAGTCACAAATACCTTTCATCACACATACAAAATTTTTAAAAAGGATATATGCGTGCTTAAACATAAATATTTGCATTCTATTTAAGTGATTTAGAGTACCTCCAAAGAGTCTCCACAGATCCCAGCTGAAATAAAATTTTGCATATAACTGTTTTTGGAACCCAAAATCCATTTCTGCAACTTTTCAGTTATACTACTAACATTGCTTTCTCAAATCGACAGTTTTAATAGAGAAATATCTCATACTCAGGGATCTGGAGGAACAAATCATACTTGAAATAAATTTAGATAATCCCAACTCTTCAGAACTAACTCTTAAATACATGCAGCCAAGACCACCTGAGTTGAGGACCTATCATACAACTGGAAGTTAACTTCCACTTATACTGCAAGATTTATTAAAGGATAAGTAATTAAAATCTGCTACATAGTGAAACTCAACAGTAACTGCAGGAGCATTTTGGAATGTAGACCAAAAAAGATCTTGTTATGGAGAAATATTTTATTGCTGATGGTTTTTAGACTTGTAGATGAATTGTAGCACTAAATTATAGATTGATTTTTATTTTATTGTTTTTCAACTTTTATTTTGCATCAGTACATGTTTGTAAGAACTAGTACATGTGCATTACACATCTCAATTCATTTTTTTGTCCCTCTTTCCCCTCCTCTCTCTGCTCTTACTATTTATCCCTGCCTTTCTTCTCTTTGTATGATTTTTATTTTCAAATTTTTTACAGATAGTGCTAGCAGCCGCCCCTTGCGTGCCTCTGTGCACACAGCTTCCATCAGATGATCCTTGCTGCTCCACTTATTGGACATGCACAAGTCCTTCTTTGCCACTTAACTGTCCTAAAACTGCTCGGTCATGGTCCCTCTTACTTAAAAAACAATACAACAAATCCAACTATGTACAGCTCACTACTAAGTTTTCATCAAGCAAATGTCTCAGCAACTGCTGCTGTCATTTGGAAAATTCTTTTATATGAACCTGTCTTTGGGCATTGTTCTCCCTTTTCTTCAGCTACGCAGAGTAATAAGTGCAATTTCAGACATTTGCTTTTAACACATCTACAATTCGATATTCTTTAGGCTACTCTTCTTTATTTATTCATTCATTCATCCATTCATTCATTCATTCATTCATCTATTCATTCAAAAATTACTTTTAACAATTGGTGTGGCCCACTGCTAAGTTTTGGGAATATACTAGTTAACAAAATTGATGAGATGTCTACTTCAGATATCATGGATAATTCACCGGGTAATTCACCACTTATCAAAGGATGGTATTTTTAAAATGCAGGACTGAGAACTTTTTATTCTTCTCTCTCATTTGCTCATAAGCTAATATTAAACACTGACCATGATTAGCAAGAACAAAAGACATCTAGTGCTACATCTGTTGTGGTTTGATAAGTGTTATAAATTAAGGACTAATGTTTTCAGGTGCCAACGTGAAAAATTCCGAGAGTTGACTTTTATCAGTAAAAATTTTCATGTATCTTCTTGACTTTGAACCTCAAGTGTATCAAGTTTTAGAAATTTTCATGCAAAAACCAGTTCTAAAATTTATTTGGATAAATAGGGATTCTTCCTTTTTGTCATCATATTTCAGTACAATATATAAATTACATTATGCATGAAATATGTTCATGTAAATTAATCTACTTAGATCACCATGTATGACATATTTCTATGTGGAAAATATTCCAAGTTGAAAACAGTTTAAAGCCTTTGAAACATGACTCCTTTGCAAATTAAGATGTTTCTTTACTAATCAAAGGGATAGTTGTCATGTAATTTAAAAGTGCGATAATTTATTTTTGGCTTCATAAAAATCTTAGAAATTAGTCTTTATTTCTCTGTGTCTCTTGATTTGCCTATATTGTACTTTCTCTAGCTTCAGCCCATATTTATTTCTCTAGTTTAGCTACAAATATATTCTCGGAACAGAATGGTGATTTGTATTTCTTAAAATGAAGAAATACATTATTTTTGGTCTCATACATTTACCTAAGCAAAAAAGAAAATTACAAAAGAAATACATCTAAAATAAGATTTCTGAAACCAAAAAGGAGAAAACATTTCCAAAACATTGCTTAAAAAATAGAGTAATTATTTTATCTCATTTTAATTGAGTCAGCAAAGTACTATTTAAAATAAAGTTGTCATATTGCCTAAAGGAACATCAATATCTTTTTCATTTTAAATTCACATAAAAGGCTATTTGCCTTTAGTTTTGGAGGGTTTTTTGGCTAAACAAATTGAGATCTATTTCATTTCACCAGACCAAATGCTAGCCATGAATGTCAATGCAATTTTTCCAAAGTGAATTTCATTAAAAATATTTGCATAAGGAAAATGTCACTGTGAACAAGCACCTCGTTGCCTGTAGCTGTGTTGTCAAAAAAAAAAAGAAAAACATCTATTTTTATATCTGATAACCTGCAAGTATCTATTTATCAAATACAGTTGATTTTCTGTAAGAAGAAAAACTACTGATTATGAGGAAGGAGCAGCCTCAAGGAGTTGATGATACAATTAAGTTTTTTTTTTTTCATTTCACAATCTGCCCATCTAAATTCAAACCCGATTTAAAATTACTAAAAGTTCCTCTGGCTCCAATTTAGGAGTCAACTTGAAATGAGCTCTCAGTACATTTTCCAAGGATGGATCACTATGCAGTGTTTATGAAGCACTAATATCAGTTAATTCACTATAGGCTGAGTGGGCAATATTGGACAGCTTTATAATGAAAATGGCTCAAGACTTTTTGTACTCAGGAGCACTGGGTCTCAGTGATATCAATAGGCTTTGTAAACGTAAAACTTTTGTTTTTAGTTCTTTGTTATCCACCAAAGCCGGAGCCTCTTCAATTCACCAGCCAGGTGGAGTTTTTGTGTTATTCTTTAATTTTGTGGCATCACTTCTCATACCACCTCATCGTCATCTCGATCTACTGTTTAGTCTCTTCCCTTGAGGACAAAGGCTGGTCTTTCATCTCTGTATTACCAAGGTGAGCATCACATAGCAGGAGAGCACTAAAATATTTGTGGTTAAATACAACACAATCTTACTTGGTTGGATGTTCAAGAAGTAGGAGAGAATGGAATTTCCATGAAGTCTTGCATTGTTTTCAATTTCCTGAAGGAGAAACCTAAATCAGTGCTTCTCAAAATGTGGGCTGTGGGCCAGCAGAATCTGCATCAATTTAGATCTTGTTGGAAATGCAAAATCCCAGGCCTCAGGTCAAACCTAGAGAATTAATCTGCGGTGGAGGGGAGTGAGGAGCAGCAATCTGTATTTCACTAGCTATTTTGGTGATCTTGCTACTTGGTAAAATTTAAGAAACACCGATGCTAGATCTTCCTATTATCAGCGTACACATTTGTTTGTAGTTCAGTGCAAAATCAGTTGACCCAATCAGGTGTCCTCGGGGATGGAAGTGTTACACTTCTTTAACCCAGACTTCAAATCTATTCAGAGAAAGTGGTAGGCTTGACTAATTTGGAAAAAACAAAACAAAACAAAAACCTCTCCAAATTATTCTCTTGGCTTCCTGATGCGGAG
Organism: Dolichotis patagonum; assembly: GCA_004027295.1. Classification (NCBI taxonomy): domain Eukaryota; kingdom Metazoa; phylum Chordata; class Mammalia; order Rodentia; family Caviidae; genus Dolichotis; species Dolichotis patagonum. Next base: position 7,912 of record PVJX010011731.1, on the reverse strand, counting down.
ATGTTTGGGTTTAAATTGTCAGGTAATTGCTTCAATTAGCCAATTCATTTTGCTTAGGTAGGCACAGTTGGTGGTAAAACCATCCACAGTATTCTAGCCCCTTCCCTTTCAGGCTGAAGCCAACTACAGACATGCAGGGGAAGAGAACTTAACCATTTAGCCAGAGATCAGAGCCAGTATCTGCATCTGCCCTTCTCTGTTAATAGGTTGATTTCTTCTCACCTTGGCTTATAGGATTGTATGCCAAACTATGACCCATGAGTGATAAAGGGAAGTACTTTCTGGTACAGTGTCAAGTATCATACACTTTGGGAGGAGCCTCTCACATTAGAATCATAATAGAGGCAGTAGATTGCCTGCAGCAAATTTTGCTACTTACTGTCTAAGCAGCTCTTATGTTTTTCTTAAGTGCAATTTTGCATGGATGTGAACTAGAAGTTAAGTTTTTGCACCTTTTGAGCATTATTGACTTTGTAGTCACAGGTACAGGCTTTGTTTCTGAAACCCTGAGATGGGAATTTGAAGCAAAAATTACAAGCAATCTTTGTTGTTATTAAGAAGTAATCATAATCTCAGCACTTGGGAGGCCGAGCCACGACAATCTCTTCACATCTGAGACCAGCCAGAGCTACATTATGCATTCAAGGCCAGCCTAAACTACAGAGTGAGACCCTGTCTCAATAAATGAAACGATGACAAAAATAATTAGCTTATTTATGAGGATTTGCCACCTTGAAAAATGAAAGCATGTTTAAGGAGTTACATGGAAAGTATTTTCATTCTGTTCAAATTGTGCCTAAAATCAGTAACATGATTTTTTGAAAGCCATTCTTCAAGTGTTACTTTTCCTGTGAGCTATTTGATAACTTGTGCCAATAACTTTTTATTCGACTTTCAAGACAAAATTTGCTGGCTTGATAGAGTCTTCTGTCTTCAGAGTTGGAAGGCATAGGTGAAGGAATGTCTGAAGAAAACTCCATTTCTCAGGACATAGTTTTGAGCTTGTTTGGCAGTGACAGTAATGACATTACAAGGTATTGAAGTGACACTCAGTAAAGCTAAGGGAGAGGCCAGACCAGTGGGAAAATCCCCTGCAAATATGTCAGCATACTTCAGACCCTGAAGGTATCAAAGGGTTTTAGTTATCTGAGTCCATGAGGTTGGCTCTGTTCCCGTACTGACAAATAATGCTTAGAGATCAAACCATAGTTTGCATTGTTTTGCTTTTTGTTTTTTGGGTCTTTTTTAGTTGAAGCCACGTGCCCACTGAAATGTTGAGTGCACACAAATACTCTGACCTATAATGGTTAGAATATTTGGAAGCTATAAAAAGTTTAGGAGACATTAGGTCTTAATTATAGTAAATATGGTTGTTAGTTGTGCTAGAGAGTTTTTTTGTAAATCCTTCTAACCTATAAAAATTTTTATAATACATTCCATATAAACCATAGATAAAGACCACTACTTTAATCCATTTATTAGGGTATTTACTGACTTGTGCAAGGACAGATATATAACATAAATACTCCTTAATCTTTTTATAATCCAGAGGGACTCAAGATTAACAGGGCTTCGACACTGGGCATCTACTCCTTTCTATTATGCTTAGGGAGACAAGTCAACGGTAATTTTATTTCATGGTAGTATGTGTATCTATTTCCTTTCCAGAGTGACTATCCCTTTCGGCATATCTGTAACTTCCAGCCCGCTTTCATTGTAAAGAACAGGAAACCTACTTTAAAAAAAACATTTGAAAAACCCATTATCTGAGAAACATTTCCAAAGCAGCTCCTAGGATCTCAAATCTGTCTCTGTTCCACATGGTATATAGGCCTCAGTCTGGCTCCTGAACAAACCCCAGGGAACTGTTCTAAAGAATATTTTCTCTGAAGCAACTGGATTTCTCTGAGAAATAGGAACAGCTGCTGATGGGAGATGGCTCAGCACAAATCATTCTGTTACCCTAAAAGGATTAGAAACAGCCCATCTGAGAATGGACTTAGGCAGTTTTTTATTTATTTATCGTGGTGGCACGAGAGAGTGCAAGGAGAAATGACTTCTCCCCTACCTCTATCTAACATGAGACATATTTTGTCAAATAAAAGAGCATTTCCCTTACAAGTGATTAATTTCAATAGAACAATGACATTTTATCTAAACGGTAGTTCGCCCTAAGTATCAGAAGTAGGTATATTATAGTGGCTTATGCATTGATAAGCATTGGTAAATAATAATCTTCCATAATTCTTCCTTCTCATAATGCCCATCCCTAATTTGGCTTGGCACTTTGGTTGTTACTTAATCATATTCTAGTTGTAGTCACTGAAAAACTCCATCAACAGTAATCTTGCTTTAAAATCTGCCGCTCAAAAATCCATAAATATTGAGTGAATCCAATTTGAAATTTTGACCAGGATGTGTGAACTCTTGTTCATCCTAGATGATGTGACCCTGGACTGGTCTCTCAGCAGGCTCTGTCCCAGCACTGTCAGCCTCACTTCTGCAAAGAGACACAGGAAAACTCTCACAACAGAAAAGGGCAGGGAGAGTGAAAAATATATTTTATAGTACAAAAATAAAATACTCATTTCTTTTTTTATTCTAAACCAATAACTTCATATATATATATATATCCTCTTGTTACCTCACCCTAAAATATGTCATTCGTTAATCCTCAAACTAGTAATTTTTATATACTACCCATTATGTTTGTCATGGTGGGTAGCATGAGGTTGCTTCTCACCAGGCTCCTTGCTTTCAGTGTATTTAAATTCTAGTAATGGAAGCCAAGTGCTATACTTCTAACAGGGACCATGAAAAACATTACTCAATAACCTGGCAAGGGGGCACATAATGGAAGAATGAAATGTCTAGGAAATGAGAAATTACCACATGATGAGACATAAAACAATGTTCCCTGGAGAAGAGTAACTAGGTCTAAATCCCAAAGAATGGTGGGAGATTCCAATGGATTGGAAAAGTGAATTAATTGGTAATTTCAAACTACATATATGGCAATATAGAGAAATGCCAAGAACTATTGAAGAACTGTGGCATTGAGCTGAAACTTTTCTGTGGGACCATTAGCGTAAATAATAACACAAAGACCAGACTTCACAGGGCTTAGAATGCTAGGCAAGAATAGTTAGATGTCATTTTCAGGCAGTTGAGAGAAATTGAAAGTTTTCAGCTGTGAAATGACAGATGATGACAGTGTATTAGACAAGTTAGGAAGCTAACATGGGACATAGTTTGGAAAGGAAGCTAGAAGCAATGGTAAGAAAAACCGGCGCAGTGAACAAAGGCAGAATTTAGGGCTCCAGAGGATCTAGGTTCTATACTCACTGCTTCCATTTTCTAGCCTGAGAAAGTCACTGAACCCTTTCGAGTTTCAGGTTTGGATGCTAGTATTTACTCTCATCATATATTCAGGGAAGACCACTGAGAATGTGTTCTGCTAGGCCCTATTTTAAGTCCTGGGAGTCAAGCAATAAGCAAAATGAACAAAGCTCCTACCCTGCACTCCAATTTCTCTGAGCTATCAGGAGCACAGTGCATACAAAGTTCCTGGTGCATATACACTGTACACTGTGTCTCATTCCCAAACGTAGTTTATGCAAGTCTCTGCCATAATCTTCTTGGCCAAAAGAAACAAGACTTCCTCCTCTCAGTCATTCCTGATGCCTGCTTTTCACCAAACAGGATAAGGAGCATTCAGCTTGCCTTCTGAGTATCTTGGTGTCCAGGGCAACTCTGCTAAAGCAAAATATGTCTGTGAAGGATTTCTTCGTGATCTGAAAAAAATTGTTATGATTAGATGTTTGATAAAAAAATGATGCTAGATGTCATTATTATTCTCCAAACCAATACCAAGAAAGGCATTGAAGAACATTTTATTTTTATTATAAGTTAGTGACTCAGAGTCTGCCACTACTTGGTATTCAATATTACCTATTGACTATTAGATTCAAAATTTTGTTCTAGATGTGAAGGTTAAAAGTCTGAACTAGTATTCATGCCCCTTAGTGTTGTACCTCAAAGAAAACGTTCTATAGGAAGACAAACAACAGGGTTTTAGCCCTGGCTGAAACATGTGAACCTCAGCAATGCACTTAAGATCACTGTAAAATAAAAGCAACATAAACAGCTAAACTTCATGGTTACTGTACACTTGGCAATATTTTAAGTAGTTTACATGCATTATTTTATATTATAGCAACCCAATGAAATCCATATTTTCATTTTTTATAGAGAAATGAGGCTTCGAATTTCATGTCCTCAAATTCCTAGTTGTGAAAACGAAATTTGAAACTATATCTCTCTTCATCCAGATACCATAACTTCAACTTCCCAGGGTTGTAATAAAAAGCTAACTGAAATATGTAGTCTGAGTTTGTAACAAATATAGAAAGTACATTTTTTCAATTGTAAAAGCTTTAAAATAAAGGGTTGTATTTATTTTTCTATGTTATCTATGTTTAGAATGAATAACTTGGTAATTGTTTAATATTTGTCTTAACATTATTTGTATATCTCTGCTACTTTATTCTCAGCACCACTGCCATACTTAATTAATCTCCTTGTTTACTTAACTGCTGAAAAGATTGTTATTTATACACTGTGAATTTGATATTGCTGGAATATTGAAAGAAAATACTTTTACTTTGAAAATTCTCTCTTAAATTATTTGCAATGTTGTATACATATGGCTAGATAATCACACTTAGAATGTTCTATGCGGTTAAGCTGAGCATCTCCCCTGTGCTACTGTCATGACTGCGGTAGGAAGAGAGCACCACAAAAACACCATGGGTGTTCCAGACAGACATTACTTTTCACAGGGAATGGATAAAGAAACGCATCCCGAGGTGGTTATTTTCAGAAGGATTTTGAAGCAAAGGAATGGCAGGTGCCTATGACTGTTCAACTGGGGCATGATACACCAACTCTGTTCCTCTGATTTGTTCCTCTTTTACTGCTTTTGGTTTCCCAACATTGTAAATATAACAATGCAATATTTCTTTTAAGCAGATTTATGGCTTTTTGTCTGATTTTGATTTTAAGTCGCCTTATAATTGTAGACTGAGAGAGAACAAGGCATTGAATCAGACACTTCTTTTTTTTATTTTAAAGATAGTAAAGTCCAACAAAACAAAACAGAACAAAGTCAATCAAAACAAAGCAACAAAATTGGTACAGAACTTCAAAGCAGGATACTAGAAAAACAACACTAGCTACCATAGTATATCTTCACAATAGTTGTACCTTCCATCAGGTGTAGCAAAATCAAACCAAAAACAAAACAATAAAATCAATCAAAACAGAATATTGAATAAAGCAAAACAATCAGAACAAACCAAAACAGTGAGAACAATATTGGACTTCAAAGACAAGGTAGAAGGAAATCTCCCATATTTGCTATATTACATACGGTCATCCTCCCAAGAGATGCTCAGACCATTGGCCCCAGCCTTGCAAAATCAACAGACAATGTAAGCATTTAGTTGCTTTATGTACCTTAGTTGCTATGAACTCAGCCTGTCCTCTGAACCAGCGGTTGCTTATGGTGGTGGTGGGGGTTGATTCTCAGTCAGTGCACTGGTAGCCTCCCAGGAGGCACAGACTTTTCTCTTCCTGGAAGCTGCATGGCTTGCACAGCTTACCAGAAAGGCTCACTGGTTGGCTTCTTGTTGGATCCTCCCATTCCCAGCATGGCTGATCAGACACCTCTTTTACACTATGTCAAGGTCCATCCATGCTTTTCAGGCTGGGAGTTGGAACAGCTCTAAAAATCTCACAGAGCTTAGTCTGAAGGTGCCCTGCGTCAGGCCAATATAACAAGACCTCACCAGTGTTTGTGTACAGGTAACAATTAGTGCTCTGTGTTGTTAACCTTTGTCCAACAGAAGTTTAAGGCACGTGGATAAAGTCTCTTCTTTTTATAGCTGATCTTGTGATTCTCAGTTTCTTAGCTTCTACATAGTGAGCATGAAAGGTCAACATTACGTCTTAACAATAAACAACCTTAAAGTGAGGTTTCTAACTCATGGCTTCCAAATATAACAACAAAATTGTGAAAGTATAAAGGCCTGTTGATCTGTTTTCTAGACCACTGTAAAGGTATTATATTCTTGAAAAATATTTAGTAAAAATTACCTGGGTTAATATTCACAATATTAAATATGAAATCAAGATTAAAGATGAATTAATCTGTAATCTCGGGAATCTGAGGCAAATAGATCACAAGTTTGAGACCAGCTTTGGCAACTTAGCTGCATAGTGAAACTCTGTCTCAAAATTAAGAGAATTAATAAAAGGTCTGGGAATATAGCTCACAGAGAAGGCTTTGGGTTTAATCCTAGTGCCACAAAAAACAACAATAAAAAAAAAGTAAAAAGCAGGCATCTACTCTCTGTTACCTAATTTAATTTTAAATATGTATTTATGTATCTGCAAGAGTGACAGACAAAAAACCCCACTAACATGCTTACTAATTATGTTTGGGTGGGTGGTGTTACGAGTAGTCTTTATTGTCTTTATAAATTTCTGTAATTTTCCCAATTGTCTTGACCATGTTATTTTTAACACTGGAAAGAAAAAAAATCTCTTAAATTTTGTTCCTTCATTTACAAAAGTAGCAACTATATTTTCTGCCTCCCAAGACTGTTATCAGGATCAAATGATATATACTATCTGAAAAAGATTGCAGGATAATAGCTTTTCTTAAATGTCGGCTTCTCTGTTTTAGGACCAATCAACTAATATTAAAACCAGAATAGAAATTACATCTTTGCATTACAGGCAAGTGGTTAGAACAGTTTGATCTGCAGATCAAACTGGTTTATGGTGCTATAATTACAGTAAAATGTGAAAATGATTAAAGGGGAGAAACATAGGTGAACACTGTACAACTCTGAGAATTTATGTCAAGTTCAGCCCTTTATATGGTTTTGTAGATGAAAAACTTCAGAAGTCAAAATTGAAATGAAAGTGGACAGGTTGTGAACTCAAGCAATAAAAGGGTCCCTTTTTTGTAGTGGTACAAGTGAAATAACTCTTGGTTAAATTTTATCAGGTTTCACAGTTTTTTTAACTGGAGGATAAAAATCACAGTACGGTACCTAGATTCAGGAAAGAATATAAATAATATTATAAATGCCAGCAATTTTATGGTCTCATTTCATACCTGTCACCTCATATTAGGCAATACATCTTTCTGTGTGTATTCAAACACACCAATGTTCCTCTCCTTTCGTCTTTAGAAGATTCAATTTCCATTATTAGAGCCTGCTTAGAGGTAAATTCTTGTTCTTAAAAATTGCAGTTCATGAAAACTCACCTTCATACTGTGCAAAAATGATTTCTATAGCATCTATTTTTCATGTATTCATTAATGTTTATTTACTAGAGGAGATTTTTTTGGCAGCCAATGCAGATTCAGCAGCGTGTTGATAGGTGTGTCAGATGTCTGACATGACTGCCCATGCTGCCCAGGGTCAATCTGCATTCAGCAGAGCCACCCAAAAGTGATCTCTCATAGGATGCTCTTCTCAGGTTCAAAGAAGGAAGAGAAACAGAGCTTTGCCTTACAGTGAATACAAATATATTTTAACTATATTTCCCTTTGGAGATTTAAATTTTACTGTGTGTAACAAAGAGAATAGGAGTTTTAGTGCCTTACCCAACCAAGTTCTCCTATTAAATTATTTCAATTACATGTGAGAAAAATAAAGTTAAGGAAAAGCAATATAAGTAACTGAATTGTAGAGCATATCTAATAAACACCTGGAAATAGAAGGACTCATAAAAATAACATTTTGAATCTATTACTACTGATAATAATATAAAACAGTTAAACATTAAAATATACAGTGCTGTCATTTTTCCCTGCAGTAAGCTGAAAGTACTTGCC
>PVJX010011730.1:0-52627 GCA_004027295.1 Dolichotis patagonum | reverse complement strand
TCTCAGTAAATTCCACCAAGACACACTGTCTATCCAGAATGCAATAAAACTAGAAATTAGTAACAGATGTATAAAAACACTCTGACTTGAGTATTAAAATATTTTATATACATTAAATCTAAATGTATACACATATACTTATGTATAACAATGCACAAATATATACGTGTCTTATTATTCCTGGGTAAAAAATACATCAAAGCTATGTAGATTATGTAGAAAAAACTTAGAATACTGTAGGTCAAAGTAGTTAAGAGGTCACCAAAAATTAGTCTTTGAAGAAGACAGTTACCTTCAAGGTTTCCTTAAGAAAGAAACAAAAGGTAAAGGAAACAAAATGAATCGGGCCTCTGAGGAGCAGCTGGAAATCAGGCGTGAGACAACAGCAAAGCTGGCAAGGGAAAGCCAGAATATTCCAGACTCAGTTCAGAAGTTCAGAGAACATTGGGAAAATTTGATAAATATTAACACAAGAGGCCCAGCCAGTATGAGCACATAGATGAGCAAATAGCGTTAGAATTGTCGTGAGACCTGAACACATTAGTAACCGTAGGAATACTGACAAAATCACCAAGACTGAGGCAGTAGGGTCCACGCGTCCACAGCCCGCCTGGGCTACACAGTGCGTTCAAGGGCAGGCTGGACTGCACAGCGAGAGCCAGTCTCAAAAAGAAAAAATGTATAAAAAATATATATACATATACATACACACATATACAAATATGAAGGAGTTACTCTTTTGAAAGTTTCTAGACTCACAGTTTCTTGGAGTACTTTTTAACACCTTCAAGAAACAAAATCACTCATATTATTTAGCAGCTTTCATAGAATGAAACAAAGCAGAAATGTTCCCACTTCTAAGTTTAAAAATCTTCATATGGGAAATGCTATTTTCAGAAAAAAATCAATCCATGATTTAAGAAAAGAGAGAAAAATAAGAAAACTACAAATTAAACGCAAATATAAAACCTTCAGCACACGATTAGCGGTACAATTAAGCCACACATTCAAAGATAGTTCACTGTTCCTTCTAGGGAATTTGTTAAAACAAATGACCACACTGCTCACATAAAAATCTAGAGAACAGCACAGCGTTTCCCTACCTTCTGCCGGTATCACGTGATCATACTGAAGAAAACTCATTAAAAACACTTGCAGCGCACTGAGCATCTCCGTGTAGTTTCAGCCAAGGTGACCACAGCGGGCCAACCATCGGCACCGTCTTCGTGAGGCTGTGTGAGCTCCATCTGAAGTCACCCCTACCGCCAGGGAAAGGCCGAGCGCACTTACTCCCCTTTCTGTGCTGCCGCGCTGGGAAGGAGCCGGCCACAGACAAATTAAACTTAAGTATCAGTATGAATATCGGAATGGAAATGAAATTATTTGATGACCCAATAGAATTGCCAAGAGCATCAACATGTGGAAAATTATTAAGAGGTTGCATTAATAAGTACAGCAAACATCATTAAATGTCTGGTAGCAAACTTAAGAAGTGCCTAATTTCCTAAGAGGATTTTCAAAGAGACACAGTTAAATGGAAGACACCTTTGCAAGCAGCTATAAAATATTGATATATAAAATATAAAATCTTTTCCGACTTGATCACAAATTGTTTTGACCCTGATCAAAACTCACATAAAACTGATTTAAGCCCTTGGAGGAAGAGAGATCAGTGTGTGATGACGTCCTACGCCGAGGGCCAGGCCCTCATCGCCCTGCCCGGCCCGTTCCTGAGCACAGACCGCCTCGCCCTGCACTCCAGCCCTGCCCGGGCCTTGTCACCGTGCCCACGGGAGCGGCTTCTGCGTAGTGCAGGTGCCATCGTATCTGTGACAGGTGAATGAACGCTCTCAAAACCACTAAAGTGTGACAGGAAGAGCTGTCCGACGGTGGCATCACTAAATGGCATGCCTGTGGCTCAGAATGGAAAACATAGGAACATAAACAGACTTTTTGAAACATTTTTTAAAAATGTTACAGTGCCGTTGACATCACTGTGGTAAATTGGATTATTTAGTAAAAAGTATTTGAAAATGTCTCTAAATTAAAAAGCAAAATAAAGTTAAATCATCACATGTCACAACCAAATGAATTCCATAGAATTTAATTTTATAAATGTGATAATAGATTGAACCTTTGGAGTACTGTGAAAAAACATACAGGGATAAAACTATTCTCTTTACAGCGGAGTTTTACCTTTTGTGAATGTTGCTGGGAAAGACTGATTTGTACAAATACGAAGTCCGCTGATTCGTTTGCTTTCTTAGGAGAACATTTTGGAGGCGGGATTCCTAGTTTTAGGGAGTCTTGGCCATCACCCCCCTAGAATTCACACACTACCTTCTGTTCTCCAGGGGCTCACACGCCTGTGGTTTCGGGCAGTGTAGGTGCTGAGACGTCCCTAAATCTAATACTTAATAAAAAACTTTTAGTGTCATGAACCCTTATCCTTAAAAATCACCTGCAACTGAGTGACCAACAAGCCTGGTTTGGTTATATTAGTGAAGGGATATCTATACAGTGAAATATTAAATACTTAGCAAATGTGCTATCCCTCTATCTTCTGTGATATGAAATATTATTTACAATATAGTGAATTATGTGATTCAATTCTAAATATAAATGAAAATATGTATAGGAATAAATTTGCATGTTAAAAGTATAAGCATATACATAGCAAGACACTTATAAAGGCTCCCTGCTAGACAGTTTTGAGTGATTTTAATATTAATTGCTTTATTTTGATTATTTCTATTTTCAAAATTGCTTTAACTGATTTCATGTCACTTGGCTAGTGTAAAATTTCTCTCACAAAGTAAAAGAAATATGTAATCTCCCCAATATTTTCATTTATTCATTGAAACAAATTCCCTTGTCATCACTAATACCTTACGGCTTTATCCTATCACATAACAGGAATCCAAGAAATATATATTAAGTACTTCAAGCTGAACTGTATCTGTATTGGGGACCATTATTGATACCATGTATATTCTATTTTTAAAACAATTTGACAGTTTCTGTTAAAATCTCACCAGATGTGGTGGCACATGCTTGCAATCCTGGCACTCTGGAGGCTGAGGCAGGAGGATCACCATCTGAGGCCAGTCTGCACTATGTCAGGGAGTTCAAGGTCAGCCTGCATTATATAGCGAGACCTTATCTCAAAAAAAAAAAAAAAAAAAAAAAAAAAAAAAAAAAAGAAAAAGAAAAAAACGTAAAAAAAAAAATAAATAAAGGGCCAGGGATTTAGCTTAGTGGCTCGAGTGCTTGCCTGGTAAACATAAGGTCATGAGTTCGATCCCTGGTACCAAAAAAACAAAAAACAGAAACAAAAACAAAACATAAAAATAAAAACAAAATCTCATGCACCGGTTGATACCTGACAGAGAGCACACAGGCTTGTCGGCAGACCCCTCAGGGCGCGGTGGTGGCGTGGGCGGCATCTCTTCCCCATCGGCTTTGTGCCAGCTCTGCAGAAGGAGGTCCCTTTGCCGTACTGCTGTCATGACAGAAATCTCGGTGGGAAAAATGGGAAAGAATTCCAGGAGTTTTATTAGCTTCCTACAAATGACACTAGACTTGGCCCCAAATTTAACAGTGAGATCCTTAGGAACCCCAGAAAACAGTCATCGTGGGAAACCGAAGGTGCACCCAAGTGCTCCCCCAGCAGGAGCCCTTCAGACGGGACAGGAAGACAGCATCGCGCGATATGTCACCTAGATGTCACTAAATGACCCCGCGGTAATGTTGCCAGCAGTCGGGGTGACGCAAAATGTTTCTCGTGGAGATAGGACTTTCACTGAACCGTACGTAATTAAGCCAAAGTTAGCCGAGCTCTCTCAGAAGAAACTCAACTTTCCCGGCCCTGCTGTTTCTCGAGTACAGTTTCCCCAGCAAAGGTGGCAGGAAGCTGCCAGCTCCGGCCTGTGCTGCTGGGCACTGCCCATGCCTCTGGGTTTCCTGCACTAGGCTGAGGCAGGACAGTTTGTTTCCGTGTCGGCCATCCCGTCCGCACAACTGAACACCTTGCTTTTCCTGAGAGCCAAGGTCCCAGCTCCACCTCGGAGACGCTTTTTCTCAGTGGGGGTTTTTAAATGTGGTCAGGGACCAGACGGAGGCCAGGACGGTAGACTCAGCCTCCAGCAGCCGGGGCGCCGGGGCGCACACATCAGCGCGTCTATGCAGAGGGCAGGGCGCCTGGACGCCAGCTCCGCTGTGCACGTGCGGTCTCCGTTAGTCCTCGCGCCCCTCCGGGATCGTCTTGCCTTTATTTCTCAAACTGGAAAGTAGGACGAGTGCTGGAACCGCCGCCTCTGCGAGGGCTGGCACCGCCCAGCGGACCCGGGTTGTCTGGCGACAGCGGAGGCCCGCGCCGCTCCGCCCCTCCCCGCCAGTCTCCAATCTCCTGCCACCACCTTTGTTCCAGTGCGCGTCACCTCTTGCCAGCGCTCTGAGCCAGAGACACCCTTCATAGGTGTACTGCCAAAATTTGAAATGCAAATCAGTTTCACAAACATTATTTTTAGTCAGAAGATATTTTTTTATTTTTGGGTCCAGAGAATGTTCTTTCAAATTTATGGGAGTTTCACATTTAAAAAATGTCATGGTTTTTATGTTTTTGTTTAACTCGAGGAGAAAGGGCAGAGAGAAGGAAATTAGCATCCCTGGAGGCCCTGGTACGTCCGGGCACTCCTGCTTCGCTTTCCAGTCCTCCTGTCCAGGGGTCAGAGCGCGACACCGGCTTTGCTTATTGGGGACTCAGGCTGGGGTTGCTGCCGGGCCGCCGTAGTGCGTGGACGCACTTGGATCCTTGGCGATGCAGGCTGCCGCGCTCAGGGGAAGACGCAGTTGCTTAGTGCTCCCGGGTTTCTGAGGCTGAGAAGTAAAACACTGGGATCTTTAAATTTCAACCAACTGATGGGTACATTGACCAACTGATTTTTCCCCCTCTGAATATCAAATATGGTGAATCCAAGCAATGACAGAAACAGTGGGAAAACGCGCTTTCCCTTAAAGGTCAAAACTTGATAGTCTTTTTTTTCCTGGAAAAAACTGTGGTTGTCTTTGCCCGAGTTTTGTTGAGCGTGGGTTTGCTGTCTGTGGCCTGCCACGCCCTTCCTGCCAGCGGTGCCGCGTCTGACGAGGTCTGAGGTTGGCTCTGGGAAGTTCTTAAATAATCTTTGGGGTTTAGAACGCACAGAACAATTCAGAGTCAACAATTCCACCCTCCTGCCACATCTCGCTTGGAAGTGGTGACTCTGCTGGCCGTAAATAGCTGCTTATCTCTTCTTGCCACGGCCTCTTCCTCTAAAATTGCCAGTCTGGGGCGACCAAATTTGAGGCTAGGTGAAGGGTGTGTAGCCAACACAGATGGCCGCGCGGAGCGGCTTTGGAGGACCGGTCACTGGGTCACTGATTTACATGCCGTGGAGGTTGGGCCCAATTCCGTGCTAGCTCTGCGAAGTGTCCGTCTTTCAATCATCTGTCATCTATTATCTATCATGTGTCTATTATCTGGCATCTGTATTATCTCTCCTCCATCTATATCAGCAATCAATATCTATAGCTATCACCCATCAATCCATCCATTCGTCCCACAATTATATTTTATTGTTTTATTTTCACTGGTTTCCACTGGGCAAGACCCATGCAAATGAGAACAGGTGAGTGACCGGTGAGTTAAACGGTGCTTTTCCTCCCGCCATATGTGGGCATATTAGAAGGAAGCCTGGGGAGGGAGTCTCCGGCTGTGGAGAAGGCTGCCTTTTGCTACTTACAAGGCACCATTCCGTATTGTCTCACGGCCATGTTTCTGATAAGTTTCCTGAAAGTGCTCTGCCTCTCTCCCTCTGTCTACCCACACGCACAGACACACGCACACGCGCGCAGGGGGACTGTTCTTTGGGTGCCGTGACATCTTTCCCCCCTGCACAGGCTGCTCATCGGCCCGCGTCAGACTTTCACCAGGAAACACAGAATCGGGGCCAGGCGCTGGAGGGAAGGAGCGGCCGGGAGGGAAGGGATGTCAAACTAATTATTGATCAATTTACTGCGTCTATTTAGTAAGTCAGTCAGTCTCCAGATACTTCTGTAGTCTTTAAAGAAGACAAATGTTCACAGTTTAAATATCCCTAAATATATAACAGATGAACAAGCATGCTTTGGTGTGTAAATGCTGCATAGATTCAGAACCATCAAAAAGCCCCTCAAAAATGCTTTTCCATCTGCTGCTTCTAACTGCATATCGCACACCCTGGCAGCGCACTTCACGCTGGTGTGAAAGATAGGTTCAAAGCCAACCTGGCAAAATCTATTTATCTTTTTTTTCTTCCCCAAAATGTGTTTCTTTGTGCAGCTAAACTAGCAAACATATATGGGAACAAGGTGCCAGGGTGCAGAGGAGGCACTTGCAGGCCTCGGTCATGCAGGAGGAAACCTGCTTGGTGCGGGGCCCAGAGCGCTGACTTGGGGCGCGTCTGTTTAGAAAGTGGACTTGGAGCAGCCCGGTTCTGTTCTTGGCACCACGTGCCTGGGGTCGAGGCCTCAGTGTCCAGGGGACACTCAAAGCCCCAAAGACAGCGTGGCTGGCAGAGCCCGCAGGAGGAATCGCACTGCGCCCTGCTCGGAAGCTCGCAGTCTCCTAAGCAGTTCCGTTGTCTCCCGACGGCCTCCTGCTCAGGATGGTGCAGGCCACTGCCTCTGGACATCCCTTCCGTAACAGGTGGAACGCTCCAGAAAGCGCACTGCGTGCGGTCAGCTGCCAGTCACACCGGCTCTGTGCTCACGCCTCGCGCTGCCCGCGCCCCAGGACAGGTGAGGAAGGGCTCAGGAGCAAAGGGATCTGAGCGCGGCTCACGTTTCCCCAGGGCCGAGCGTGCGTGTCCATGTGGTAATACTCATTGTTACACGGGCAGTTTCCGCATTTTAGTGACACCATCGAGAATCAAGACAAAATTGTAAACACACAGGCAAAACTGGTTGGTGAGGGAGAAGGGGTTTCTCCCGGAAGGTGAGGGGCTGCAGCGACCTGGCGCCTGTCACCCTTGGCACCTACACGGCGTGCTCAGGAAGCTGGCCTGAGAGGGTTGCACGCTGAACACTTCGGGAGGGCGGCCCGGTGCTGTGCGTCTGGGGAGACCAGGCCTGCAGCATTGTTACATTAGGCCACAGTTTTCATTCATACACATATAAAATCCATGCCCGTGAGAATACACGAGGAGTGCGTGTTTCATACACCTTCGGGAGGAACTGGGTGGGTAGCTCAGGGCCGCGGAAGCACCTGTGGCTGCCTCCTCACTTGCTGCCCTGGACAGTCAGGGCAGGGCAGGAGTGCGTCCCGCTCCAGAGGCCAGGGCTCCTCCAGCCAAGTGCTGTCAGGTTACGCGCAGCTTCAAAGCCAGGTTTGTCTGTGAAAGCTTTTGACCTTTCAGTGTTTTGCTAGTTGAGTTAAATACACCCGCAGGTCAAGCTCAGCCCGGCCTGCGAACCTGCATTGAGAGAATCCGCCGTAGTAAAGCCTAAGCAAGCTGCCCAGCAGCACGGTGTTTGCTTTATCCGATCTGGGTTCTTAACATCAGGTCTAGGACCCTCTGGGTCATAGTCGTGAGTTGTAAACCATGTGACCGTATGATAACAACACCATGAAAAGTTCCAGATTGGCAAAGTCACAAAGATAAGTTTGGAGCTTGGGCTTAACACCCAGGCCCTAAGGGAGCCCTTTCAGCGGGCCCTCCCGAGTCCTCCCGTGAGAACGGAGGACTGGGTCTGTTTTGTTTGTGGGAAGAGCTTATTTTGATCACCGAATGAGTCTGCATGCCTGATCTTCTGTGTGACTTTGTGTCTCATTCTTGGCAACTGTGGGTGTGGTGACAATGATATGATTCTAATGAGTATTTGAAGATTCCAATAGGTGACAAAGGTCAATGCCTGACGTTTGTAGGTGGCCGACACTTCGTAGACTTGGAGTCATCACCGACTAACTGTGCATGTGTCGCTATCTTGCAGCTCATGAAGCTTTAGTGGGGTGAGTAGGTTGCATGGACTGTGGGACACACTGAGAGCAAGGCTTGTGCTGAGATGGAGCAAGGGCTGGTGTGAACTGAGGCGTGCAGAGAACAGCCGTGAGCACAGCCCAGCGCCGCAGCTGTGGCCTAACTGTCGCTCTGTCCACACCTCGCCGTGCTCGCCACTCTTTCTCTTCCGGCGTGCAGACAGGAAGGAGGCTCTTCTAAAATCAGGGCCGACCTGTTCGGGTTTCATTCGGTACATTCCTGAGTGCCGTGCATGACAAGCATGGATTTGCTGAAAGGTTTAAGGAGATGTAAATTTCACAGCAATGGTTCCTGTGTCAGAAACTATTTCAGAAAACTTTGAGGTTCTCCACCACAGAAACACCAGTCCTCTAAGAAGTTTCCACCTTCCAATGACCAGGTCTCTTGCACTCATGTTCACTTTCAATTATCAGAAGACTTACTAAAAAGGCTCCTTTCCATTCTGTCTAGACGCCTCTTCCTAGACAACATCCTGAGATATAAGAATAAACACAAAAATGAGCGCATTACATCAAACCCACCACTGAGAGGAGAGGAGCAGGAGTTCAATGGTTCCCCACGTGGGAGGCATGTGCATGGCAATTATCCTTCCTCCTCCTCCACCCAGCTTCGGCCAGCCCCTGGTGGCCTCGGGGTCAGGCCATGCGTGGCCACATGCCCTGCTATTTTCATTGGCTGGAGTCCTCTGCAGCCTGCAAGGAAGGAGGTGCTGGCCTTGGGGGTCCTGGGTGCTGCTCACTGCTAGTACCTCTGGAAAATTCATTCACATAAGGACCTAGTTGTGATCAGTGTGTTTAAAGTAACACAAGATACAGTCAATAAAATGAAGACTTTCACCAAGGACGTGAGACGACCTAGGGGCAGTGATTGACTCTTCCCAACCGGTCAGGTGTTCTGGAAGGCACACCTGTGAGCTGACCGGAATGTCTCTGCTCTGTGGCAGACCTGCAGACCCCACAGCGACATCCTCCTAATACCTATCCAAGAGCACAGTCCTTGGGTGGAGCCTGGAGTCCTTTGAAATGCCACGTGCAGCAAAACAAGAGGAGGAAGGCCTCGTGGCCCGGCTCCTGCCCCTGGAAGCAGTCCTGCAGCCCCTCACAGCCCCAGCAGGGGGCCCCCTGTGTGGGCACCGGCATCCACAGGCCAAGCACACCTGCAGCCACGGACCCCGGCTCTCACCCCGCCCTGTCACAGTCCCCGTCAAAACGCAGAACCTCACAGAACAAAGAACACTGCCACCATTCCACATGAATTACTTTTATTGACATGTCCCCTAGAGAAAAATTAAGATTAAAACTTAAAGACTCAACTCCATTTATTTTGTGGAAAAGACATCTCCACATGGAAACTCTTACATGCTGTTCTGGTCATAAACAGCTCCTCTTTAAATGTTGCACTACATAGAACCCCTTTAGTCCCCACTTTCTTTCATATGCATAAATATACCGAGGCACCATTTAGAAGGCACAAAGTATTACAGATAAATCTAAATCCATGTATTTAGCATACATGAGGATTTAGCATAATAAGAGCCATATATTAAACATTCAGTGGAAATCTATCAGTTAAAAAGTGTCTGTGTGTGCTTTTTCTTTGATTGGAACAATAATGAAGCAATTTAGGCTGGTTGGGAGGGAGGACTGTCATTCACGACCTTTGCTCTAAAGTCGTACGTTAAGGTTTTCATGCACACAATTTTCTGCCGCCTCCTCACCGCCTTTAGGAGTTGAACTATAGTATTAAATTGCTTGCTGCAAATACCACAATACCTCATGATGATGGCTCTATGGAAATAATGTTCCCTAAATAAACTTGAAAACATATTTTTATATTTTCTTTGTAGACTGGCAAATGCCCCGGCTTATCTCATTGCGCTATTTTCCCACTGCGTTTTTGCCAGTGGGTGATCTGACTGCCCACACAGCCCGACAGGGGCCCTCCTGCTCACTCCATCTTTCCTGACAATGCGGAGCCCACAAACTCGGCTTGAAGTTGCTGACAGCCACGGAGAATATTCTCATTAGCGCTTCCAAACGTGGTCTCAGGGTTGGTAGAAAGTCACATTTGTGTATGCTCCTCAGCTTTTCTTAAAAAAAAAAAACAACATATACAGTAAACAACATCAAAATACAGCAATCCTTGGGAAATCATGCTTCATTATGGTGTATCTGGTCATCTTAAAATCAGGTGACAAATATTTCACTTTCTCCATGTTTTTGGTTTTCTTCTCCAAGCAGGTGAAATCTTTCGGTCATTACTTTGAACCATCAGTGCCATTCATCTTCAAAAAGCAATTGTAGCTTTGCTTGCCAAACAAAATGTGAAAGGATTGATAGTGTCCGTATAATAGCAATTTAGCCTCAGATTTAATGTCTCAATTAAAACTTAATAAGCATGCATGAGATGTATTTACAGTGTATGTTGAGTAGTGGTAAAAAAAACTTGTTTTGCCCACTTTTGCAAACTGGTAGATAGAACATATTTGTTTACTTGTAACATGATAATTCTTGGAGGTGTGAACACTGGGGTATGGAAGAGGTGAAGAGACAAACATTGGAACAGGTATTCCGCCGAAGTGTCAAGAGATGCCGAATGTTCCAACACAAACAAAAGATGGTGAATTGAAAATGGTCTGTCCAGGGGTTGAACTAAAATTCTAAAAGTGGCAAATAATCACATTATGTTGCTTGATTCACGAATCTTCAGAAGAATTCAAGATGGCTTCAAGGCAGCACATTGAATGGGAATGTTTAAATAATTATTTATTTCGTTATCAGTTGTTAGTGTATGATAAGGTATAACAAGAAACAATGCATCTGTCCTTTCATGTAGAGCAAAAACAATAGCCATGCTCCATGGCCTTAATTTAAAACATAATTATTTATATTTTAAAGTACAATTGTCACGTTTAACAAATAGCACGTATATGGACTTTTTGTACCTGTGTAACAAGTTAAATATCATTTGTCATAATTGCATATATGCAACTGTGTCATATGAATAATGTCTGTAAAATACTATGACTAGCACTTCAATTTCTAATTTCCAGTGTTTTAAAGTGAGTCATTTTATTAAAGATCTGATGTCACTTAAACCTTCCATTCCTTTGGTCCTTTCCACCCTAAAGTCTACTTAAAAAGAAGTCTTGTAAATTTTGAAAAGTTATTTTCCTCAATGATTGCTTGTACTTTTTTTTCTGCTCCTCTGTTCTTTTGATGTATGAAAGACATTTAATTTTGAAAAGAGAACATATGCTTAAGAGAAAGGACAAAGTCTCACTATTAAAGAAGCAGATTCCAGAGAGGAAACTTGTATCTCAATATGTCAGGGAATATCTAACTTAGAAAGAAAATGCCATTATATTCTTCCACAAATTTAGTGTTAAACCAAAAGTTCCGAAAAGTACAATACTTCAAATTTTAAAAATCCATGCCATTAAGTAGACCAAGCTCTCGTCTTTTCAGCCCACAAGATCAGTATTATTTTTTTCTCCTTGATGCCAAAACACTTCAGTGAAAAAGTACAGCTAGCAGCACTTAGCCAAAGCAAGTAGACCATTTACGATTTTTTCTCTCTACCAGGTTGGTTTGGCACTTTATAGGCACTGCTAAGCCAGCTCCTGTGAGCGCTTGAAGTAATGTGTTTTGGAGTTTGCCTCGTTGTTTTTTTCTCATTTTGATATAACTTTTGTTTTCTGGAAATCTTTTAGAAATTTGTTATCCAACACTACTATAACAACCTGTTGAATTTTTCAAAATCTAAATATTGTAACAAAAAGAACAAATCAAATGTGAGAATAGCGAAGTTTTCAGGAACATTTCAATCTTTTGCTGCGAAGTAGCACCCATTGCAATGATGACCCTGAAAACAGAAAAAGATCTACAAATTTGACAGAAGACTTAGATTTTATTTAGCTCTATGTGTCAATTTTACAACATAGCTTTTTGTAACATAATAGTGTTGGTTACGGTAATAAAGTATAAATTATTACTAATGTAATCTTTTGTCAATTTATAATCAATTTCTTAAAAATTTCCCTTCAACTATTCTAAAGTAAATTCTAAGTATAAGAGTAGCAGACTAGACTCTTTATGTTTTAATGTAAAGTTAGTATCCAATATTAACGTTTTCCATATTTATTTGCTTTTATATCCTTAGCAATTTCCTCCATTTAAAAAAATACACACACATATTTGCACATGAACATACACTGACATGCTGACACATAAACACGATCTCACTTATAACCCCCAACACGATACTCATTCATGCAAATATGTGCACACACTCAGGTATGCAGATAATGCTGATGGGCCGATCATAATGAGGTCAAAAGAAACCTGAGAACAGGAATAAAACTGATGAACTGTCCCTTAATCTTATGTCTCAAATAGGGTGAGCATATTTGAGAGAAACAGAACAGCTCAGTCGAATGTAGCCAGAGTCACAGTCAAAGAGGTGAAAACACAGACGGGAAATGCTGTGTGTCGTCTTGCAGTAAATTGAGAACATGACAGTCTCTGCAACTTTCCACGGTACTAGGGGAAGTGTGTGCAGCCTGAAAAACCCAGGCTTCAGTGGTGACACCTGCTCAGATGACACGCTGAATATTATCAATTTTGACAGTGGTTAGGTGGGGGCATCTTGACAACGACCTGCAGGCCAATTTCTTTCTCAGTCGGTGCACAGATTAGCTCTCTGCTACTGACTCCGCGCATTCTTAGCACATTCCTCCACACTGCCACGTACTCTTTGGCAGACAAAGAGGCAGTCGGAAGCTTTTCCCTTTAATTCACCAAGTTACTGGAATTCTAACTCAACGCTTTGTCAATGGGCTCACATCTCTGCCATCACCCATCATTTCCCACCTCTGCAGATGTAAGCTGCTCCCTGGGAGCCAGAGTCACTTGAGCAGCCCCAGTGCGGGCTTTTGTGGCAGCGATGCTGAAAGTGTGTGATTATGCACTAGTTTCATCATAGTGTTAGATGCATTTTTACTTTTGTGCTGACGTTTCAGTAACACGAACTCGTTTTAATCCTGAAAACAATTTCCTGGCTTGCGATACCTCTGTGGCGACTTGGAGTCAGAGTGGACGTCAGGTACCTTTTAGTTTCTTTGCCCCCACATCTGATCTTGAGCAGAAGCCAGATCTGCCCCTTCCTCCTCCCACGCAGAATGAGGCCCACAGAAACCACGCACGGCAGTGGTCAGGCCATCTGCCATCAGCCCCTTGGTGACAAATCTTTGGGAACATAAATGTGGATGAGGAACGAATTGTTTTCCCTAGCTTCTGTTTCTCACAAAATAAATAAGTATATGCACAGAAAAGAAGCTTTAAAATATTGGAAACATGTTCTCACGAGACACTGATCTAGAACAAGGCCAGCAGTTTCTACAGCGGAACAGGGAGGGGCAGCCGTGTTTCCCTCTGCTGTGTTCTGCGTGGTGGCCTCGTGGAATGACCCAACTTGTTGATCCGAAACGACCCATCAGAGAATCTCTGTTTGTAACATTTTCCCTGGTGCTGCTATGCACAGGGGCCTTTGAGAAAGACTGTGCATCTATCTTAGGTTCAAGGGCATGAGTTCAGAGGTCGATTGGGTGGGAGTGATCAGACACTACTTGGGAGATGACTTCTATCTTGGCAGGGAGGGAAGGATCCGGGTTCTGCTTGCCTTGTGATCCCTGTATCCTTGGGCTCCAGACCCCTCTGCTTTGATAAGGAGAGAGAGTACAGGTGACAGCCCGCTGAGACACGTGCCCTGGGAGCTGGGGAGGGAGCCATGCGAAGCTCTGAGGGAATCTGGACAGACCCGGCAGTGTTCACTTCAGCTCACTGCCTGCGCCTCCTGGACAGAGACAGAAGCTGCAGAGCGGGCTGCCGCTCCCTGGCTTAAGCTCCCAACCTTGGTGGTGACACCTGCAGGCCTCGTGACTGCACCGGGAGCTGAGTGCCCGTGGACCCTACCTGACTATAAATGTGGCAGCACAGGACGAGCCTCGGTCTGCAATCCCAAAGCCTCCTCTGGGGTTTCAGAGCTGTGAGAAGATTTGGTACAGGGCAGGTGGCAGAGACAAGCAGGTGAGGACGGGATGGCACCCACCGATGACCAGAGCACCGCTGAAGTCCTACTCTAAGGGAAAACCTGATGTGCGTTAATAAAGACGGGAGCCAGAGGAGGCATGGGCACCAAGGAAGGGGTCATGTCTGAAATGTCCACGGACTTTCAAACTGTGCTGGGACAACTGGATACTGACATGCATACACCATACATACACGAACCATTCTCTCAGAGCTCGTATGAAAATAAACTCAAAACAGTAGTCAAAGACTTTGATTTAATTACTTAATTTACTTTTATTTTAATTTTAAATTAAATTACTTTAATTAAATTACTTTAATTAATTAAAGCTATGAAACTCTCAGAAGAAAATACAGGAGTGAATATTTGTGACCTGGAATTTGGCAATAGTTTCTTATATGGCATTAAATGTAGAAGCAAAAAAAGAGAAAATGGTAACTTTGATGTCATCAAAATTAAAGCTTCGGTACCTTAAAGGTCACTATCACAAAGTCAAGAAGACAATGGGAAAGTGGGAGAAAATATCTGTGAATCTGACAAGGGACTGCATCTAGACTATGTATAAACATAAATTACAGATAGTAACCACAAGGTGGGAAAAGGATTTGAATGGGAAGTTCCCCAAAGAAGACACAAAAAAGGCCAAAAATACACGAAAGGGTGCTCAGCATGGCTTTGACGAGGAAAATGTCAATTAGACAGGACTGTGCCCTGCCTGGGATGGCTTCGATAGCAGTGCTTGGAGGGCTGCAGAGAACCAGGACTTCGCTTACTGCCGGCTTCAGTGTGAAACTGCACACGCTGTGACACACGGTCTGGTCGTTCCTCCAAAAGTGAAATGTACAGCTGTCTTGGACTCAACAATGCTGCTCTGAAATATATTCTCAAGAGAAATGGAGAAACCTGTCCACATAAAACTTGCACATGAATGTTCACAGTAACACACTCATAACTATCCAGAGGCAGAGACCAGACGATGTGTGTTGACAGACGAGTGGGGAAGAACTGGTATGTATACAGTGGACAATTAGTCATAAACGGGCATGGCGTAGGACCATGTTTTAGCAGAAACGAACCTTGGAAACATTACCCTAAATGAAAGAAGCCAGTTACAAAAGGCCACATGATTTGCTTCCATTTATAAGAAATATCCAGAATAGGTGAATCTACAGAGAAAGCAAATTACTGATTGCTTTTGGGTGAGGGGAGGATTGTCTGATGGCAGCCAAAGGGCACTGTGTTTCCAAAGGTACTTTGGGATAAAAAATTGTAAGGTTGATTATGGTGATGGGTGAACAGCTCTGAGAATCTACTAGAAATTCTCCAGTGCTACACACTAGCTGGGCAAACTGTGTGGTCTATGAATCACATCTCAGTAAAATTTCCAAATGGCAAAGAAGCTCACACTCTACTATTAACTGAAATAGTTTCTGTGCACAAATACCCAGGCCAAGGGCTTGGAATCCCCAAAGCCAAGCCTCTGTGTGGGTACCTGGTCACCACATGTGTCGTGGGCCTTCAAGGCCCTTGTGAGCTTCTGGTCCCTGAAGCGGTCACTGGACAGCAGGGTCTCCGCAGAGCTGGACCTTAGTGGTGAAACCTGCAGGCCCCATGACTGCACCCGGGAGCTGAGTGTTCCCTGGGACTCTACCTGACACCCGTGGGCCTTCTTGCTCTCACCATCTGGGCACAGCTCAAAGGTGGCGGGGACCTTGGTCCTAGCCCACAGTGCTCCCTCCGTGGCCTGCAAAACGGAGGCGACTTCCTGCAGGATCAGCAGGGTGGGAAGCTGAAGAGCGTGCAAATATTGTGCATTTGTAAATATCGGAGCGCATCTGCTCAGCTCCCTCCCAAAGCACCGCTGGGAAATCCCGCCTCGCACCACGCCACGCAGCACTCTTCCCCTGCTCTAATTGTCAAATCTGTTGAGTGTTTTTCTCATGCACACAAAAATTAAACATCGCTCTCCTCATTCATGATTAATTCAGCTGCAGTGCTGCACTGTGTCACACTGCATTTTTAAAAGTGATTGTTAAATTCTGCCTCATAATCAGAGCAGTTTTAATTAACTTTTTGTCAGTTAATCTTTTTCCTCATGCATTTTCCATATCCAGTGTGTGCGTGGTGAGTCTCTGCCCAGGGGTTCCCAGGCCCTCCTCCGTGTGACCTCCTGGGGAGAGCCCTGCCTCTCCCTCGCTCCGGCTCCGGGGATGGCGAGGACCTCCCTAGCCCCAGCCCCACAGCCAGCGTGGCGGAGCCTTGCTGGTGGAGGGTTCTGCCATCTGCATTAACAAGCTCATTTACAGGCTACAGTGTTCAGGCCAGCTTTTCTCTTTCTCCTAGGATGTGTGTGCGTGCATGCGCCTGTGCGTCTAGCAGAGAGAAGGCACAGAAGTGAAGTGTGAAATGGCAGACAGGCAGGGCAGAAGATGAGACCAGCGGCAATGCAGAGCAGGCCTGCACGGGGTGTGGCGGTGCCAGGGGCGTCCCTGGCGATTCTCGCCCGTGGAGTGGCCTTACTCAGCCAACTCCCAGCATCCATCCACAAAGTCACACTGGCACAGGGGGACTTCACGTTGCATGGTTTGCTCACCAACGCTATGCACCCCATCAACATAGAGCTCTGTTCACCCGCCTCTTTTATTCCAAATTTTTCATGTGGACTTAAAGAAATTGAATTGCATTTTGATTACACAGACCCACGTTTTCTTTCTACAAGGTACCTGTGTTTAAAGGTAATAAAATACAACTTTATAAAAGGAAGTGATTGCATCTAAAAGTGCCAGCATGCCTGCAGCTTCTAGCAAAAGTGGCCACTTTGTGGGTATTCGAGGCTGTGTTTTTCAGGGTATCAGATCAGTTCTCCATTGTTAACAAGCATAACATGGAAGAAGTAGGAACTGATAATTCCCATTTTAGAATCTGATGCTAAAGGGGAAAGAGATGAAGTAAACACACCAGATGTTTGAATTGCTAGTTAAGTTATTTGCACAGTGTGGCCAAACTACAAGAGAGCACACAGTCCCTCTGCGATTCTCCTGTGTCCCCATATTGGATTTCTGCTAATTACCTCGTTCTGTACTGAGTTTCTCTGGAAGGATTGAATGCTGTTCAGGTTTAAAAAAGAAAGAACGTGCCAAAGATGTTCCTACTGAAGTGCGTTGGAGCATACCTCCTACATGCTGTATTTTGTATGAAATGCTTGGATCTCAGGAAGATGAAATGTGGGTGGAGTTCTGGACCTGCCTTCCAGTCCTGGGGCTTCTGCTGCAGGATAAGGGGACCGGCATGGGCGTGTACTCCGCAAGCGTCTTCCCTTCATTTGTACCATGGGGAGGGATGCATGCGACATCATATAGCTTTTCTCAAGATTGAAAGAAATTATTGTGACACAGTGTAAGTTCTTGAGAAGATGACAATAGCGGATGGCTTGTCTCCGCTGGGCAATGGGCCCACGAACTTGTCACAGAGTCTATTGGAGTCTAGTGGGCCTTGGTCCCTCAGGGGAAGCCCCTTGCTGTGTGCTCTCGGAAGGCTGATCTCTGGTTTAACTTGTGTCTCCTGTGCTGCCCTAGCGATGTCCGGTATGTGAGCACTGGTGCCGTACTGCAGAATGCAGACTGCACGCGGTGCCTATGCTCAAAGCTTCCAACACAGGGAGGGGAAACAGCTGAGACCCTTCACGGCCCAGAGCTGGAGGCTTCCCCGTGGGGGAAACATGGGACTGGGCCTTGAGCACGTTTCCCCAGGCTGAGTCTGAGGTTATTCAGATAACCAGGGTGGGCTGTGCTCAGCCGCAGAATCTCGAAGCCAGCGTGCTCTGGGGTCCGGGCTGGCCTTGGTCCGTCCTAACTAACACGCTGGGAGGCCCTGGCGGTGGGTCGGAGGTCAGCAGGGTGCTGCACGCTTGTCCCTCAGCCTTGTCCTCCCAGCACCTGTGGCCAGACGGCTGCAGGCTCCTTGGAATCGGTGCCCGGGGTTACTTTGTCAGCTGTGGGCTTGCACGAGCGTGGAGGTGGAAAACGGTAAAGGAGGCACCAAAGCTCTTGGCGGATGCCTTGAAGGTGAGTGGAGTGGGGGTGGTGACCAGAGACAGGGCTGAATCCCAGGGTCAGCGGGCTCTGAGAGACAGGTTCTGGGAGAGCCTGGAGGTAACTTCGACATTTGCTATCCATAAAACAATTTTTACATTTCCCTTCGGTGAACACTGTGTGGTGTGTGTGGGTGGAAATTAACATTAATTCTGCTCCCAATACAGTCGAGAAACTCGGCTCCCTGTTTGTGCGTTCCCAGAATTCTTTCGCTTGCTCTTTGTATTCAAGTACAACGTGGAATGGCCCTCATCCAATTCTGATTTGGAAGCCAAATATGATGGGAGCATAGATGTCACAGCAATGTGTCCAAATTTACTTTATTTCTGAAATGTCGTGAATATGCTGTTTAGAATTATTCATCAGTGGTATTCATTTTTTCCTGCATAGGAGTATTTTATGATTCCACTTTCCCAATTTGTGAGTCCTAATGTAAAATGTGCTGATATGTCAACTTCATTAATATGCAATTCCTTGGATCTATATACTTTATACTAATTTCTAAACTTGTAGTTTAAAATATATATTAAAAGAGGCTACATGAACCTACCACAACCATTATATCAATACTCAAGAATATTTGAATTTCCAGAAATTCCCATGGTGAGAAGCACATTTATCTCCTGTTGAAAGAGACAGTGAAAATATGTCAGAGGTGCTTTTCACAATATTTAATTTCAAGTGAATGTAGCTGTACCATATAATATCAAGTAATTTTGGAACTGGATTTATAACCAAATAAATGACCCATAAATCTTAGATTGCTAAATATACCAGTTTTTGTGACATGAACATTCTTCATATTTCAGGTAATATAAAGACAAACACAGATAAGACAGAATTCATTGCTCTTCATTCATTTGTTGTATGCAAGCATTTATATTGTGCCCATTTAAAATCCATTTTTCAGTGTTGAACATGCATAAACTGCCTTAATTTCAATTTCTTAGCTTATTAAACAAATAATTTTAATTACAATTGAAAAATGAGTAAAATTTTACTAAGTTTGTGAAGGACTTTGGGTGGTGGACATTTGTGATTGGACCACAAACTCAGTAAAATTATTAATTACTGAGAAGGAGTCCTCAGAGAATCCTGTAGCACTGAAAACCTAGGGTGTGAAAATAGACTTTATAATTGGGCATTTCCAAACTAATAGCAAATAGCAAGTCCTTAATTAGTGTGCATAAAATTAAAATTTACTTACAGAAAATTAAACTGGAATCCGAAGTTCTCATAATCCCACAATTATGAATCCGAGGAATTCAATTTCAGTTTCTTTTCTTTCATAACACATAATGACTTTTGTTTTTATGTTATTTCTTTTAGCAGACTTTTTAAAAGCTAAGTTTGTGAAGAATCCTAAAAGATAGATATATTCTCTATTATCTATCGATTTGATCCATCTAATCTTTTACTTAAAATATTCCAGAGCTATGAGACTTGATTTAGAATCTGGGATATATAACTTTCAGTGACTAAATTTGGAGCAATAAATTGCACTTTTAATATGTCCTAAACTTCAGAATCCAATTCCTTTATCCTGTGGACACACACAGCAATTGAAAATACACCGGATTTCCCCCCAGAAACCCCTTTTAGTATTGATTAAGAGTGTGTGAGCTATTCCTGTCTGAAAGTGTCAGCCAAGATTAGAACAAACAGCCAACACATAAAACAGCTACTGTGAGCACCGAAATGGGTTTCAGAACCAACAGCAAATAAGTAAATAACAGGCGAATGCCGCCTTGGTCTGCTCCGCGGAAGGTAAGTTTGCAGAATTTTTATTGGCGCTCTGCCACACTTATTTTCATTTATCTGCCTCAAAGCACCATTTCAAAAAGTGCAAAAGCATGTTGTTGATAAAGTCGATGGTTTATAGCTGAGCTGAAAATTTCAGAACACTATTGTCACAAAGGGGGGAGGGCCGTCCTAGACCACAGCTGCGGCCTTTTGAAACCTGCGTCAGCGGCCCCGGCGGAAACGGGAAGATGTGTTATTTTGCCCTATGAAATTTAATAAACACATTTTTGTAAACTGTATTAAGTGACAAGCGTTACCCGGGACCCTAAAGCCGACCAGTCTTTATTTCCTGAAGCGCCGCCCCGGCACATTGTACCCATATTGCTGCCGCCTTTGTAGTGTGGAGCTCTAATATGCTCGGCCTCTCGGGGCTGACTTCAGCGACAGTAAATCCTGGGCCTCGCCATCCCCGTGTGTGCCATGGCAATTTTAATACTTCTGCAGCTAAGTACTGGAAGGTATAAATTCAGGCACTAACTTTCGTTGCTTCACTGTCTTACTTTCCTGTGGCTGCTTTAGCAAAATCAGCGCCAATAATTATGAAGAAAATTGTTTAAGAAAATAACAAAAAGAAAATTTGTTTTTCTTTAGTCATATAGTTAAGTATTATAGTCGATACATCTTGTGTTTTGAATTATAAGCAACTCTTACAAATTGTTAAAATTATCTTAATAAAAATAATAGCTTTCTCACACTATTTCCCCAGATATGTTATTTCCCCTAGAGATGTTATTTGGTATTCATTAAAAAAAGGAAAATAGGCATTCTATGGTCAAGCATGTTTAAAAAGAAATGCTGAATTAATGGGATTTCTATTTAGACTTTTACTTTTTTATATACAACTCACATGTCAACATAGAGCGTCAACACACAGCCAGCACTGCCAAGATGCTTTGTAGCATAGTGGTCACTGCTTTGGTGACAGATCTGCTCCACATTTGTGGGAACGCCAGGATTCTGCACAACATAGTGCAAAAAAATACTAGTTTAGAAGTGTTGGATACATTTAATAGACTGGGATCTTCCCAGAGCTTTTGCAGCTAAGTGTTGGATTTAAGGAGATCAATGCCTAGCATCGAACATTTTGTAAAACTTTACTAGACATTTGTTGAATAAATTAATGAACTCTTGCATAAAGTCTCTCCTGCTAATAAATAAATAAGTATCTGAAAAGCTAATTGGTGGAACCACTCTGCTGTGGAACCTGGTGGCTTCGTGTAAATCTTGAGGATTATGTTGGATTATCTTTTTGTCTCAACTGTCTGTAGGGAATTGGTTCTTTTGCATTTGTCTGTAATCCATGTTTTTCCTTCACTCTCGGATACCTTAGAAACCTTTACAATTTTTCTTAGAATTGACTCTTAGAATTCAGTATTAATTAGGTCATAGAATATTTTTGTCTTCTGTGTCTTTCAAGAATACTATTATATATCATTACTAATCTATGCTCCATTTTCAGATCTTTCTTTTTCTATTTTATTATGTGATGCTTTTTTTATTAATGTCTTATCAGTGTCAATTATCTGCTTGTTGACATTACTCCTGTGCTTCATGTTACTTATGTGTAGATTTAAATGTGTTTTCGCTTTATCCTAAGCTTTGTTCCTATTCCTGCCAAACCAACCTGACATTTTCGGTAAAACACTTTTCTGTTTTGACTGTATCCATTATGATTAGTATTTCCAAATAAAATTTAAAGCAGTTACATTTAAAAATCAGATACGTAATGAAAAAGATGTGAAGTTTGCCCTAGTTTACCTCCCGTACCGTCTTGGACATATACACACTAGCAATCTGGTTATTGTTCATTTGAAATGTAAACTTAACTGGGAGTCCTCCATGCTTTTGCTAAATCTGTTCCACCTCTTTCTATAATCTAGGTACTCATTTCTCTGTTTTTTTTGCTTCCATAATCAGACTTCTCTTTAGAAATCTCATCTCTTAGTAGTAACTATATTCATCTGTTCAAGGAGTAACTAGGTATGAGATGTGATTGAAATATATGATGTTTAACTTTAAAAATGTATTAAAGATACATTGATTGCTGTTAATGCCCCTCAAAGTCCTCCCTCTGATGCCACTTGTGCCATCACTGTTGCCATTTTCTGCAGCACCTCTGGAAGGCCTTCTCCTCGGTGTCTTTAGTTGTGCTAAAGACATGCCCTGATATTCTGAAGGGATTTGAAATGCTTCCCTTTCATGGTCATTTCAAATTTGGTGAAGAGCCAGAAGGTGCACAGCATCAGACTGAGTGAGAGGTGGGTGAGGACACAGCGTCATGCTTTTCTGAGCCCGCCTTTCTGGTGAGTGGCCCTTGGCAGAGCAGCCACCATGTTTTGATCACAGCTTGTACAGACACTCATGAAAGAGGACCTCCAGAACTGCTTCAGAAAGTGGTAAGAGTGATGGGATGAGTGTGCCAGAGGCCAGAGTGAGTGTTGAGAAGGTAAATGGCAATGCGTCTTTTAAATACGTTTTTAAAAGCTAAACATTCACCATATTTTTGATCACCCCTTGTAGGTCATTAATACAAAATTTTAAGGCAAAACTTTCTTCACATGTTGAAAATAGAACAGGTGGTACCGTGGAGCAAATAAGCACTTTGCTACTCAGAAACATAGCACGCTGATTCTCGGGCTGTGCAGGGTGACGGTTCATCCTCCGGAGCACCAGCTGCAGTGACAGTGGGCCCGCCGTGTCTCCCCGGCACTGACTTGGACTTTCCTACCAACACAGAAGCCCTAAGTGGCTGAACATTTCAATATCTGAAGCAGCCAGGCCTTTGGCGTTTCCCAGCCATATCCATCTTACATGGCCACCAATGGTCTCCAGCCCTGGTCAGCAGGGAAAGTAGCGGGCACGGGGAAGATCACCATGGAGGTCCCAGGCCTGCACGCAGGCTCACGTGTCTGCCCCCAGGCCAGGGGCCGCAGTGCAGCCCCAGCCTGGCTTCAGCTCGGGGTGGGGCTGTTACCCAGGTGGCCAGCCCTCCCAGGACAGGAGCGCCAGGCAGACGTGGGGGTCGCCCAGGGCTGCAGGGAGGCGCTGACTGAAGAAGCGCAGTACTCACGGGTGGATAAGGCTGAGGGATATTTGCTTCACCTGGAATTTATGACTGGGAATCTTACTTCATTTGTACTTATTTGTGGATGTGATTCCACGCTACAGGTGCCTCCAGGGGAAAATTAAAATATTTTGACATTAAATTGACATTTTCCGAGACTCCGGGAATGAACAGATCCCTCCCCACTCCGCTGCTCTGCTGCTTAGCAGGTTAATTATTGCAGTAGGTGCCCGCGGTGGCTCGGCAGAGCCACGGCAGCTTCTGTGGGACGAGGGCGAGCCACGCGGCGAGCAGGAGGAAGCCTGCCAAGGTACGCAGCACCTCTTCCCAGACGAGCGGGCGAGCGGGAGGCTTCTGTTGGCAGAGCTGTCTTCGTAGCCCTCTCCTAAATACTAACTGCTGAACAAACAAGATATTAAGATCTTTAAAATAAGTGTTTCTTTGTCATATATGTGTATTTACAAACATGGAAAGGAAATCTCTACATGCAAAATATTTAGAGTTAGGTGCTGTTGTAGGTAATTAGTGAGGGAGGCTGTATGTTTTCTCATCCACCTGCTGCTAGAAGCAGATGGTAGTTTATTTCTGCCCATGTGACCTACAGATTCGTCAGGTTTACCACAACACGACGGCTATGGTAATAGCATTGTTTACTCCCAGGTAGAGTTAGGAGCCTGGTAGATCGGAACTGTGTATTTCCCACCCTGGCCTTGCCAGTCTTCTGGGAAGAGATGTTGCTAGAAAGGGGACGGGGTCTTGTCACACACGATTGTTTGCTTTTGGTTTTGTTTTGTTTTGTTTTTACAAATGCTTTTAGAGATCTATTTTTTATATGAACAGTCACAATTTTTCATGGAATGCTATTATTTTCTGTCTCCAGAGAGGAAACCCTCAGGAAATCATGTCTTGTTTGATTTTAGCAAAAACAAAAAGCAGAAAAACAACCAAAAATACAAGCCAGTATATCACCTTTGAGTCCACCACCATCACCCCACGTCTCCAAGCCATGCTGCATGCTTAGATATTTAGCTCCTTGTTCTTTTGGAACAAATTATATGTACTCTATGATTTTATTAGTTTCTTAAAGCTGGATACAAAATGTTCCTTCAGCGTATTTTGAGTACCTACACAAAACTCAAAGAGTTAATGTTTACTTTTTTCTTTTAATTATCCTTACCCAGTTGTAAAATATGTGCACTAAAAATGTAATAAAATTTACAAAGGATGTTTTGTGTAGCACCTGTTTAGCCTTAGAATTAAAATGTGTTAATGAAACTAGTAAGATAAAAAATAATTCAATGGTCATAAAATCAGCACACAGTAGTTCTTTCTATCTTTGGCAAAACCCTTAGAGTGGAAGAGACAAGCATCTGTAGCCAGCCCTCCAGCGCGCAGAGACTGTCTAGTAGTTATGAGGGCAGCTTATTTTTCTTAGGAACTATTCCAGGTGATTGTTCTTGCTAACCTTCAGCATTGCAGTATTTGTTTCAAACTTTGCCAAAGCTCCTGAGTGAGGTCTTCTAAAGAATTTATTTATAGGTGGCAGGCAGGACTTGTAAAGATTTTCACTCAGCTCTTCTTGATGCATTGAAATGTGGCTATTTCAAAACCAGACTTTGTAGAAATTTTAAACAGGCATCAGTGTTTTTAATATAATGCATTGATGGTCAAGGCTTTTGGTTTCCTTCCTTTCAACAAATTGAGGGCTGCATAATGAGCTGACAGCTGAATAAATCAAGAAGCTTTACTAAGATGTATTAAAGACCCAGTGCGTGACTCTACTGGGCCAACTGTCCCCTCTTCTGAGGTTGCACCATGTCCGTTCTCTGCAGTGTGTCTGTCCGCACTTCCTCTCAGGCTGGTAACACCTTGCCTCTTTTTTGCTAAGCTTCAAAACAGTTCGCACTGAGGAAAGAAACAGTGTCGTTAAACAGACGGCAGCCCAGGGAAGGGCCCTCTGGGCGCTCCAAAGCTCACACGCAGTTTGCCCTGGTGCCAGTGGGTGGGCAGCACCTAGGAGCCTGCTGAAAACCCAGAGCCGGGCCCACCTCCTGCTGGCAGAGCCACACTGGCACCTCAGTGAGAGGCTTAGGTGTCTCACGCGCACGTTAAACTTCAAGCAGCGCCGAGAAGTGTGTGATCTCAGCTCGGTGGAGGAGAATCCAAGGCTCAGAGAGGCTGGAGTGTTCAGCTTGAGAACTTAAGCTCAGGTCTGTTTGAAGCTCACGTTCACACATTCCCGCCACACTTCCTTGCTTTCTGTGTGTGTAGCCAGTTTTTAAAGACAAGTGAAAAATTGTCACCGATTTCCCCCTATTTTTACGAGCTTTTGAGTATCCTGGCAATATTCTCCACAAGGACTCCCATAAACTCCAATGACAGTGAAGTCACACATTGCCGGAGGAGGCTGGGGTTGGTAGTGAGATCAATAGCATGGGGTTTTGTGGCTTTGCGCAGTTCTATTTTTGAGCTTTTGAGGATCTTATTTATTAGAATGTGTTTGCAGACACTGTCAGTAAACATCTTTTCTTTGTTAATATTTAACCCACCAAGTCTTTCAAGCTTCCATCTTTTCCAGCCTCACAGTGCCACATGCTTTTTAATCCACTAATAGCACCAAACTGTCTCCACGGTGCAATAAAAGTCTTCTATTTTATGACTTCCTTGAATTACTACCCTAACTTATAATTTGCCAGATTTGTTTTTGCCTTCAAATCCCTTACTTCACTGCAGCCACATGAAAAATGTTACACCCTTGGAATTTTCCTCCCCAAACTCTAATGCTGATTTTTAATATACTAATAGTTCTGAGCAGGGTAATTTAGTCTCACTACCATCCAGAATGTTTTATTCACCATTCAACAGAACTTTTAGAAAGTTTCTCTATAAAATACCGGGAAATATTTGAAGTGGTGCTAATGATTACTAAACTCTATTAAACTTTAATTAGATTACCTAATTGAGGGAAATTCTCCAAGGAGTTTAGGAAAACTAAGGGAAAAGAAAGGAAAAAGAAAAAACTCAGATTGGCTACTTAGTTGCGTCCTAGAATTGCTTTTTAATGACAGAATATTTTCAGAGAAAATGCAGGTTAAGTTTCTAGAAGCCAAGCCACATTTTTTTTAAGTTTTTGAGTGGCAGCCATAAATACCTTGATCTTATCTAAAACAAAAGAGCATGATTTGAATTGTGGATAATTTTATTTTCATTGTATTTATTTAAGAGTTGGAAGGTGGGGACAGGTTTAGTTTATAGCTTCCTATCTGAAGGAAGGGGAGATAAACTAGTACATATGACAAGTAATAAGTCTTGTTTCTTTTATCATAAACCTGAGGTTGACTCAGTGCCCTGTGTATTTGCAGACTCAGAGCCAGCAAAAGGGAAGGGCAGGGCAAGTCACAGGGACCCTGAGAGGCCGTCCCCACCTGTTCACTGTGGAGACCATCAGTTATGTGCCTGGCTCGCCCGCTCAGGCCCAGTGGTTCTGTCTAGGTCCCAGGTCTTGCTCTCTGAACTAGAATCTGCACAGGATTCCCTTGCCTTTGTCACGCACTGGCAACCATGCAGACTCTCCCTGAAAAAGGGGAAGAGCGAAGCAGGTAGCGAGTGAGTTTCGAGCTGTGTATTTTAGCTTGGAAGGTCTGCCCAGGATGCCTGGGGACTGTGCCAAGCCTCGCACAGCTGAATCAGACACAAATGATCTCCGGATGTTACTCAGAGGCATCGGAGTGTGGAAGGTGGTGAGTGGACAGGGCGGGGTCACGCCGGCTTCCTCACATGGACAGCAGCTGCCAGGCTACTGAATGGAACTGCAGCCAGGCCCAGGTACTGGGGAAAACGTGTTTGTAGCCTCACAGTTGAATACACCAATCAGGAAAGACAGGACAGTGCGATGACTTCTCCAACCC
The DNA here is from genome assembly GCA_004027295.1 of Dolichotis patagonum. Taxonomy (NCBI): domain Eukaryota; kingdom Metazoa; phylum Chordata; class Mammalia; order Rodentia; family Caviidae; genus Dolichotis; species Dolichotis patagonum. Next base: position 25,620 of record PVJX010011730.1, on the reverse strand, counting down.
ATTTATGTAGAAGTAGAAAAGACATAAAATGCTGATTTGATCCTTTGTGTTAGCTGATTTTTACTGTATTAAGCACTGATAGTACAGCTTGCATAGTTTGTGATATGCAGCACCTCCCAGAAAATACTGCCTATTTCACTGAGATGATGATGACAATGATGATGAAGTCGGGACTGACATAGGATTTCTGAACATAAAATCAATCCTACTTATTGAAGAAAATATTGACATAGTTTCTTAAATAACTTTCTATATCATAATTTGATAAAATTCAACTCTTGGCTGGAAGATAGTGATTTTAGTGGAAAATATTATAATGCAAGAAGATATTTTCCTTACATAGAAACACTTGGGATTTCTATAACTTCCTTTTTATATTTAACATTATATTTATTCTTTCCAGAAGAGTAAAAATATAGAGTGAAATCTAGGCTTTTTCTTCCAGATATGACTTACTAGATTGTGTCATAAAGTTATTTTTGCTGGAAACTACTAGAAAATTTCATTGGGAGAGGGGTTATGTACATCAGGAATTTGCAGGGGGAGTAGAAGAGACCCTGACTCAAATTCAACCTTGTTGCCACTCCTGGTTCCACTCACTGTTATTTCCGGTTGCGCTGACTAGTGGGCAGTGGTTAATTGGTTGAGGAAGTGAGCAGGAGCTCCGTATGTCCAGTGCACTGAGGAAAACCATGACTGGAGTCCAGTGCCCAATAAGGTCTTCAGTGAGACTCCTACCAGACTACATTCCCACTGCGTGTGGGACAGAACACTAACACACGTGCCTTTATAACTCTGAAACTGAGATTCAAACGCCAGTTTACTCTCAGAATGAATTAACACGACCTCCCTGAAGTCCTCTCTCGAGACAGACCACATCACTCAGCACCTCTAATAGTCTCTGTAATTTTCATACCAAATATATGCAAGAATGGTTCAGCTACCAAAAGTTAGTCAGTGTAGTCTTCCACGTTAACTTTCTAAATAAAAACAAGCACAGGATCATATCAACTGATACAGAACAAAGAGTCAACAAAATTCAATACCCATTCATATAAAATATTGAGTGTACCAGGGACAGAAGTGAATGTTCCAACCTGATACAAGACCTCCACAAAAAAGCCTAAATGAATAACCTCACCCTTGGTGGTGGAAGACTAACCACGACAAGACAAAGGTGGGCATTCTCACCCCCCAGTCAGCGTTTTAAGGGCTCAAAGCAGTGCAATGAACTCAGAGAGAGAAACTAAAGGGAATAGGTTGAAAAGAAAACAGGAAAGGCTCCTACTGTAAACAACATGATGATGCACATAGAATCCTCAGACATCTTTTATAACAGAGCTGCTAGAAATAACGCATTTGTAACAAGATCAACACACCAAAATCATATTTCTATTGACTGTTCATTAGCAAGGAACAACTACACAGCTACATGCTGTAAAATATGATTTACAAGAGTTCAAAATTAGAGAATTACTTACATATAAATGTGTCAATAGACATACAGGCTTTATATGTTCAAAACTATAAAATACGGAGAAATAAAATCAAAGACTTTAGTAGATGGAGAGATATATTGTGTTCATGGAACATGAATTTGGAAGACACAAATTAGTAAAGATACCAATTTTCCCCAGACTGATATATAGATTTAATAATCTCCCACTGAAATCTGGGAAGGATATGTTATTTACATAGTGCGTTTAGAATACACAATACACATGTGTACCTTGCCCCTTTTACTTTCTCTTCCCCCTCTCTCCTCCTCCCTTCCCCATCTCTAGATCCCCCTACTCATCTCCACAAAGGCTATCTTACTGTCTACCATCACCCGTGTTTTTATTTTTCTGTTTAAACCATTTACATTTTGGGTTTTTCATAGAAGAGAAAACATTCAATATTTAACCTTAGCATTATGGACTCAAGGTGCATCCATTGGCTTACAAATGACTAACATTTATTCTTGCACATGGCTGAGTGGTGCTCCAGTGTATCAATGCCACATTTTCAGTATCTATTCATCTGCTGGGCATACAGTACCTTCTAAAATTTAGGTATGATGAGCTGTGCTGCTAACACAGGTGTACATGGGTCACTGTAAAATGATGTCTTTACCTCTTTGAAGAAGTCAGAAGAGATATAGCAGGGTCAAGTGAAATTTCAGTGTTTAATGTTTTTGAGGAATCTCCATACTGGTTTCCATAGTGATTGTCCATATTTACATTCCCATCGTTGATGCGGAAATGCCCCCTTTTCCCAGCAACCTCAGCAGCCTTTGCTGTTTGTTAAATTCTTGATGACCTTTCTGGAGCAGGACAGAATCTCAGCACTCTTTTGGTTTACATTTCTCTAATGGCAAAAGATGCTGAAAAGTTTTTCATGTATGTACTGGCCACTTGTACTTTTTAAAAGATACGTGTATTCAGACCAATTTCTCTTTTTTTGATTGGTTCTTTTATTTTGGGATGTCTAATTTGTTGAGTTCTTTATATGGTTTAGAAACCAGTCCTCTTTCCCAGGAGCAGCTGGTAAAATTGTTTTCCCATTCTGTAGGTTGTCTTTTCAGTCTGTTGTTTGTTTTATAGATGCAAGCAAACTGATTTGCAAATTATGAAGAAAATCAAAGAAACTAATATAGCCAAACAATGTGGAAAGAAAAAATAAATTTGAAGGAATCACACTATTCAATTTTAAAATCTACTGTAAATCTTAGGAATCAGGAGAGTGGGGGTATTTATTGGTTAAGGGACAGAAATGTGGAACAAGAGAATGGAAAAAAAAGTCCAGAAATAGACTCACATAAATATAACAGATTTTTAATAAAAATGTACAAGAGTTTAATAGAGAAAGCTTAGTATTTTCAACAAGTGGTATTATGAAAACTGAACATTTACACAAAAATAAGCCTTGACTTAAGTGTCTCATTTTCTATGCAAACTAACATGAAGTAGACCACAGACTCAAAGATAAAATATGAAATCTATAAAATTTTAGAAGAAACCACAGGAGAAAATATTTGGGCTTAGGGTTAGGAAAAGTCTCCTATGACACCAAAAAGGAATGCATTAAAATAAAAACCCAGTAAGTTAGACTTTATCACAATTTTATTTTTTAAAAATTCTCTATTAAGGATACTGTTAGGAGAAAGAAAAAATTTTCAAGTTATGGAGAAAATATTTTAAAAGCACATACCCAGCACAGCACCCACAGCCAGAATATTTAAAGAACTCTTTACTGTGAGAAACCAGTGGCCCCACGAACAACAGGCAAATGCTGAACCCACAGTTCACCTCTAAGGGGAGAGGGCAAGTAGAAAACGTGAAACGCCATTAGCAACTCAGAATAAGTCTAAGATGAAACCTTACCACTCATGTCAGGGTGGCGTGTGTGACACTGTGCTGCAGATGAAATTCTCACACATTCCTGGAACGAAGGCGAAATGGCACAGCTACCCTGGAGAACACTACGGCACCTTTTCATAGTCAAACATATTCTCACCTTTCTGAACTGGCAATGTGGAAATCTTACGTACCACGTACAACTATGTGCGCTAACGTGTATGTGGTTTTATTCACAAATCACTGAAAACTGGAGATAATCGAAATGGAGCTCAGTAGGTGAATGGATTCAGACCACAGAATACTACAGAGCAGTGCATAGGAAACAACTGTCAGTGCAGTGACCTTGATTAATCCTAGAAATATTCTTTGAGGGAAAAGAACCCATCTCGAGAAGACAGGTACTCAATGGCTCCGCTGAAATAACATTTTAGAAAAGAGAAAACTACGAGGATGGCAAACAGATCAGAAACCTATACACTAAGGAATAAAATACAAATTGATCTGGAAAACTTTGCTAATTACTAAGCTGGGTTTGATGGGGACAGTTCCTAAACACACAGCCATGGAAATGCACATACCTATGCAATAAAGGGGTACAGTTAGTAGCTTCATTCCCAGGAGTTGAGAATTAGAAGAAAATGAAATATCAGTTAAGAGTGACATGGACAAAAACACAAAGTCTTCTAACTAAGAAAACCAAATGAAAAGGTGCAGACCCAATGTATCGATTTATTTATATAAAAATTAAAATGGACAAATTGAATGGATGCGTGAAGCCAGGGCAGTAGCCGCCCGTTGGGAGCAGTGGAGAGCGTGGTGACCGGGAACTGTGTTCAGTTCCTGGGTATATTTTAGGGATTGATTATAAGAGTGGTTCTGGGAATGTGCTCATTGAAATTTTAGCAGGATTTGTGAAGTTTTCTGCGTGTGAGCTGTAGCTTTAAAAACACCTCTTGTAAAAAAAAGAACTCGGGTAAAATGTGCTGACCCCGTGAGTGGAAATCTCTCACGTGGGTAGACAGCAAGTCGTTCACGTCGGACATGGCAACACGCAAGTTACAAATGTTTCAGAGGCACAGAGAGGAGCGCTAGGCCTAGAGTCCGCGAGTGATGAGCCTCCAAACTCCGCGCAGTCCTCAGTGCCGCCCAGTGCGAAAAGGATGCCGCAGGATGTGGAGATCGGAGGAAAACTAGCATCTGCTGAGAATCTACTACGTGTGGGCACTGTGCTGCCATGTGTACTGTCAAAGACAAAGTGACCAAAAGACAAGGGAGATGCCTGTGTCAGGCTGCCGTGACAGGGAGAACCTTCACTGAGGACAAACACAGCCAAGGCAGGGGGCGACTTCGCATCGTGGAGAGCCGAGCACAGCCCCCAAGGCTGGTGCTCCTGGGACACGGGATGCACTGCTGGCTTCCCAGCCCTCGGCTGTGTCTGGGTAAAGTTCAACACTGCTAGTATACGGCATTTAGCCCAACGGTGGCCCATGTTATCATAATTTCAGAGCTAGGATAAAAATTCAGAAGGCAGCAACTCAAAATCACATTTTGAGCAAATAAAAATTCCAAAGATTTTACCTGAATCTTAAATCGCTGTAGTGTATGGTGTGTCCCTGGATGGTCTCTAAGGACCAACTCTTACTTCACAGTTTTATGTACGTAGACTCCAAAAACCTATGGGGTTACCTTCCTAGGGCACCCACAAATTGTGAAAAACAATTGACATATACGGTCAGAAAAATGCCTCTAAGTGACTATTTTTAGTTTAAACCACAAATATGCTCCCATGGTGGTGTAATTTAATAAAATACTGTATTAATAAAGCCTTTGAAAGTGCATGACATTTTGGTGGCATCTCACGGAGCTTGGGTTTTAGAAAGAACAAACTGAGACTGGGGACAGCTACTCACGGTACAGCAAATGTGTCAGGATGCAGACACTGGTGCGTCTGCCCAGATGGGATACACGGGAGCAGCCAATCAGCATTAAGAGAACTGAATAAGGATCTCAGATTGGCTATTTGCAAACCTTCCTCCAAAGAACAACTGCAGAGCACATTTTCGGGTTTCCAGGAACAACTGTTTGCTAGGTTCTGGGAGAGGTCTGCAAACAACTGAGGCCCTGAGCTCTAAACTGTGACCTTGCGGGGAAAAGTGCACTGGCGCGGAGCGTCTGAGACTGTCACACGTGGTGCTCGCGGGGGCGCTCTCCTACCTCCGTGAGAGCCAGCGGGAGGCTGCGCGTACCGCCGTAAGGTTTTCTTCTTCATTTTAAAGCCGGTGTGAGACGTGACCTCTGTGGAAAGTGTATGCGCGAACTGAGTATCTAAAAGCAAGCGGAAGCTGTCCCCTAGCTGTCTGGACAGAGACCACGCGTCTGGAGCCCCAGTGAGGCTGTCCTTCCTTGGAGGCCACGCTGGTCGCCCGGAGCATCCTTGGCCCCTTCGTGACGGGAGAAAACATGAAGCCTCCAGACACATCCTGAGCCCAGCTGCGCGCAAGGTGTTTTATTAGACTGACGGAGTCGACGCTTTCCACGGCCCCGGTCTAGTTGGCACAGTAAGTATGTGACTGGTAACTGACGGGGACGGCACCGGAGAGGCGGCACCACACTGTGCGGCCCGGGGCAGGTGGACGCCCTGCCCCTCCCGTGAGTGTCGGGTCCAGGCGTCTGGTCCGGTCGGCAGCCTCCCCGTCCCGAGGCCTCCTGCACGCCGCCACCCTCCCTCATCAAGACGCAAAAACAAACAGGAGAAAAATCGGAAAAGTAATTAAACGCTTCAGTAATCTGCAAAGTACAGTAGAAAGCTCTGCAGAGACGACTGTGTCTCTAAAATCTGAGACTGCACTTTTCTCGAAGCGATGAAGACGAAAGCCAAAGAGAGACAGACATTACAACGCCAGTAAAGCATTTGACACAACATTCATCACAGCTTGAGGGAAGTCAGATGAATTTCCGGGTGATCGGTCAGCTTTATAAATTTATAACTTCATCTTTTCCAATAGCAGTAATAATAATAAAAAACATGACAGGGCAGATGACAGAGGAATTTACAGATTTCCATTGCTCTTGGCGTTAAGTTCCGTCTTGTTTTGCCTTGATTTTGGAATTTAGAGCTACTAGATAAGCTCCAACAGATCCCACCCCCACATTATTAGAATTAATAAAAGAACTTATACTGTTGCAAATGCATCTAATTCACAGAATTAACCGTATTGTTCTACACCAAAAGCCAAAGTTGGTAAATGTAATTTAAATGCTCATTTAATACTAAAATAGAACTTTTAGAAACTACAATGTCTTAGAAGTAAATTTAGCGAATACATACATCTCTTTTGGAAAATGATATGATTTTAATAAGCAAACATTTCAATAAGCAAAAAATTGAATTATGTTTAATCAAGTATGTCAGTTCTCTTGATTTAACCTATAAGTTCAAAGCAATTTTAGGTTCTGGTTCTAACTCTAAACTTTACATGGAAGAGCAGGCAAAAAATCCAAACACACCACCAGAACGAAGATCCCACCAGCAACTTATTAATGTGAAGACAGATTAAAACGATGTCTAAGCTGCACAACGGAGGATTTGCCCAGGTGTAGACGAGTGGAGCAGAGACCCTGGAAATGCTAAGTACCCCACGTGGACAATGTTAAACCCAAGGCGAGAAACTTGCCTGCCACCGTCTTCGTCCATGTGAAACCGGCCAGGCAAGGACGTCAGAGCAGATCAGTAGGAAAAGACCAGTTCATAAACGGTTCTGAAACAATTAGCTACCAAGGTGGGAAACACACAATTAGATCCCTGTCTTATACCATCGAAGAACAAAGTTCAGCTGGATTAAAGGCCTGAGCCTGAAAAGGAAACTGTAACGTGTAAAATGAGTGCGTCCTCAAGGCACTGTCGCTTAATGGAAAACGCTCAGACCGTCTGAGTTCAATACAATTTGAATACTTCGGTGTGCTTCCCAATAACATCAGAAGAAAAATGGGCTCAAAGATCAAGTGAAGAGGGCTCACAATATGCATCATTTTAAAGGTAAAAAGCTGAAATTAACTCAAAAACGGAGGCGGGAGGGGGAAACAAGGACTGGACAAAGAATGCAGAGGATAGAGAAAAGAGTAGCAAAGAACAAAGAAGAAAATAAGGGCGGCTCAAACCAGTTAGAACCAGTCACAGGTCATTAGGCTGCACAAAAGGAAATCATAATCTCCAATCAAAATAAGGAGACGAAGTTTATTTTTGCAGACAGGGTCTCATGGTGTAGTCTGGGCTGGCCTTGAACTCACTCTGTGGCCCAGGCTGGCCTTGAGATCCCCATGCCTCAGCCTCCTGCGTGCTGAGGTTACAGGAGTCGCCTCCATGCCCAGTTTAAGAAAGTATTCTTGATCTTACAACAATCAAAGAAATCCGGATCCCACAGTGAGAGCTTGCTTCCGCGCCATCCTCATCCGTGGGAGGCCTGCAGGACAGCGCTGGCAGGGGTGTGGGCGCTGCCAGGCTAGCACCATGGTGGGTGCCACGGCCCTGGGTTCTACTCCACAGGGCTGCCCACGCCAGGGCCACTGGAGATCCCTTTGTCATTATAGTAAATCAAGAAGAGGAAGAAAGGAAGCTCTGTTACTCGTCTGCAGTGGGGACAGTGCGTGTTTTCACAGAGCCCAAGGCGACACCTTTTCACTCAGGAGCTCACGGGGACACACCTGCACTGGCTTCCACCTCCGAACCGCCACGGCCTTTGCTCCCTAGGTTCCTAGTGAGGCGAAGGAGCAAGAGTCCAGAGTGAAAGCTCTCCCTTCCCGCTGGGAAGAGCACGGTAGATGCTGCCCCTGGACAGGACCGGGCGGCACCTGGCAATCAGCATGTCCTCACCTGACAATCAGCATGTCCTCACCCGGCAATCAGCATGTCCTCACCCAGCAATCAGCATGTCCTCACACAGAGCTGGTGCTACCAACGCATTGGGTCATCCTCAAGGCTGCTGTGAATGTCACACTTGATGAGTTTCATTTGTCCTTTTTCAAATGAGCTTCTGCTTGTCCTGCAAAATGACATCCCATGTATTTCCATCTTTAGACCCTTCTTCATGATTCCACTGCCAAGTGATCTTCTCTACTCCCCCTAGCCGTGCACGTGGAAGTAGCTTTTAAATCTTTTTAAGCTACTCTTTCTGTGCACATGCATTTCCAAACATCTACAGGTCTAAGCCGAACAGAATCAAAATTAAATTTATCATTTCTCCAATTATCCAACTAGCCTGGTCAACTTCTTACTGCCCCCCCCCCGAACACCTAACTTATTTTCCTTCTTTATGCTGGGAGACAGTATACACAGTGTTCTCACGTATCCACACTGAAGCGATGCATGTTACAAAAATTGTAGTAATGTTTTAGATCTTGACTTTGCACTCTGGAAGGCTGAGCCGGAAGACTGTAAGTTCAAGATCAGCCTGGGCAGCTTAGTGACCTAGGTAGACCTTGTCTCAAAAACAAAACACAACAAAACACAGTCGGGAAGGGGTGACCTGGGGACACGGCACACTGCGAAGGTCCCGGGTTCAGTCCCAGTAACTGCCCCGAAAGAAAGGCCATGCAGGGATTGTTTACACACAGAGCTAGTAATAAATGCTGCCTCGCAGGCTATTAACAGTGCCTCCGTGGCCTCTCGGATTTGTTATAAATGCAAATCCCAGATCCGGAGCGCAGACCAAATTCTGTTGGAAGCCGGGGTGACCCTGTCTCTCCCGACAGCCCCAGGTGATTTCAGGGCAGGACAGAGCCTGGGACCCACTAAGGGCAGGGGCAGGATCCACGCAGGGCCCAAGCCCCCGAGAGTTTCTCCTGCCTTCCCCACGTGGAATCCCGAACTCCGCTACTATTTCCATCTGTCTTCCAGTTCTGTGTTCACTGTTGCCAGAAGTGCCCCAGTGGTCCTCACGACAGCTCTCTGCAATCACTGCCACCGGTTATGCAGCCATTTACTTCCCTCTTTACCCCAATCGGAGGAGGGATTAGACAACAACGACAGAACCATGAAAATCTAAATGGAGCCTTTTAGTCCGGCACTCTGGGAGGCTGAGACGAGATCACAAGATCAAACCTGGCCTGAGCAACTAAGGGACTTAGAAAGACCCTATCTGGAAAAAAAAAAAAAAGGAAAAACAGAAACAAACAAACAAACAAAAGCCAGAGGTTGAAGGTCAGTGCGAAGGCACCAGGTTCAATCTCCAGTGTCAGAAGATCAACATGTATATGCATACAGTAAACAACCCTAAGGGTCTCGCTGTGCGTCTTCCTCGTCTACGCCCCTTTCCTGCTTCCCTTTGCACACTGGGCCCTGCTCTGTGTACAGCCAGTGGCCCTCCCGACTTCCTGCCTGGAGACTTCCTGCCCCCAGGCCCCGGTCCTGTGGACAGGGCAGAGCGCGGGCCTCACGGTGGGCCTCAGCTCAGCCTGGAGAGAGCACGGCTTTCAGATCCCGCGCACGAAGCCATCCCTCCGCTCTCCCCTTTCACAGTCTGTTCACTGGAGCTCCCTGGGCCTCTCCTTCCTTACTTCTGCGCTGGGCAAAGGAACAGGACTCACAGGATTGTGCAGTTGTGAATTGTGGGCACGCTGTGTACTAAGCTGGCTTTGGGTAGGGGACTGACACCTGGCATCTCTCCCCTCTCCCATCCTCACCTTCTCGGGCTGGGCTGGGTGAGTGCTGCCTTTGACAACCATCTCTTTACCTGATACTTGCGGTGTACTGTGTTGCACCGAACTACTTCATTTTGCTACTGGGCACCACTGCTATTTGGTTGTAAGCACCGACACCCACCTTACAGATCTCTGACTGCTTAGAGGCCATCTGTCCTTTCCTGCACGAAGCTTTAGTGACAGGGTCATTCTAGGTCCTGGTGTACACTAAGGAAGCCACGCAAGGGGCTTTCTGCTCTTCCTGCTGCCAGGGCCTGAAGTCTCAAGGTGGAGATGACACAAACTCAGCCCTCGGAATCCTCTCCAGGCGCCTGAGTGCTTCCAAAAGAGACGAGAGTGGAGCTCTTGACCTTCATCTCAGCAGAGGCCTCTGCGGGGCTGCTGGCCACCAGGGTATCTGCTGCACCCCGCTTTTTAACTGTGCAGAATTCCCTGCTCTAATCTTAGCAGGCCCCCCAAACTCCAGTCGGGGTAAGATACCTGAGGTCTGGCAGGGCCACAGCTTGCCTCTGCTGGCTGTTTCTGGAAGACTGGACAGGAATTCCTACCCTTGACCTGTCCTGGGACCTCACTGAAATTACGTCACAGACAAGGCCCTGGACTCTTCCATGATTGGTGAAAGGTCACTGCTGAAGCAGAGCTCCTGTAAAAATGCCAGTGTTTTCAGCACCAGAATTGCGAACACAATTACCAGGCGGGGCGTGACCTTGATTCTTTCTTTCTAGTTAATGTTGATTAAAAATTGTTTTTCAGGAGCCAGATTTTTCTTGCAAATGAAGATGGAAGCATCCTAACTATATTTATCACTAACAGTCCTTACTTGCCAGCGATTATCAATTAGTAAAAACAGATTTTAAGGATTAAAACAATAACATACAGTATTTATCCTCCAAAGCATACTTCTCATTAAAAAGTCTTTCCAATTGGCCTGTAAAGGGCAATGTTGTCTTTCTCTATGTAGAAAGAGAAGATTTTCAATTTTTCACCATATTTGTGTCTTTCTTCATAATTACCCGAGTGTAACATGTTTCATTTCATGCGCACGCTTTTTTATAGCATTCAAGGACTGAAAAGAAAGATCATTTACACTCCTGATCTACAGATTTAATACTTGGTTATTGAATCTTGTATTCCACCCTGTGGATGGTTACTGGTAGAGACAACTTCTTGGGGCTCATTTTAAAGGCACTATTGTATGGGCTTTGGAATAAAATTTCCTGTGTAATGTTTTCTATTGTGTTGAAGACAACCATATTCTCCGCAGTCTAAGTGTTCATTACCACCTGAAGAAACAAGAGATGTGATCACTTTAACAACAAAGTTATCTCAATAAGGCAAGAGTACACATAATACAATATTTCAATTTTGCTTATTTTGTTTAAACTCAGGGTCTCTTTCAAAGCACAAGCCTTCAAAACAGCCAGATGAGTTTCCCTCTGCGAATTCATCCAGCTGATCTGTGTTGAGCTGCCACTGTGCTGGGCCACCGGAGTTGAAATACCTGTCCCCGCAGCATGCCTCAGATAAGGACAAGAAGGTGAAACTTCTTCAGGAGGCTGTGTGTTGGTTGCTGAAGACACTAGAGCTGTGGGTAAACACTGAGCCGGGTCCCCCAGCTTGCCTGGGCCCAGGCCCAGGTGTGTCCCAACCCACTCCACATGCGTATGTATCTGCAATGAGTTTAACGCTGCTAACATTGTCCAGAAATTCATAGTGACAGAACCGGACATGCCGCAATCTGGAACGCTCAACTTTTGTGAACGGGAGAATAGTGGAATGTGTGCCGTCTCCAGCAGTGACTTCCCATCTTCTCCTGGAGGCTCCTCTGCTCAGCCGCTCAGACATAGGATATGCATTAGACAGCTGACATCTGGTCTGAATATCTATTGGGACCATGTGCTTTCCGTGGCTGTATTATCATCCCAGAATAGATTAAGGGAAATCCAAACCAAATGGGGATTTGAGGAAATTTTCGAGGGTCACTTAATAAAGTAATTTTGGTTTTTGCTTTACCAGGAGCATAGCATAATATAGAGATGATGCAGAGACCAGAGAACAGTCTCACGACAGAAATAACCTGAATAAATAATCACCATAATCATCACTATCTTCCTTACAATTTTCAAATGGGAAATAGAAACCGTTAATTGTCACAGTTACAAATAGGAACATCCTGCTGGGGTTTAACTTGAAAGATGGCCTAGGAAATCACCTCCTCTTCTAAATGAAAACCAGTAGCCTTGGGTCCAGCTTTGTCCCCCTCGCCCCACTTCCCACTCCCAAACTCCTCGCTGATAATGTTCACGGCGCTTTGGGGCCTGGCTCTGTTCCTCTTCCTCTACGAATTTCTTGATTTATGGTTGTGAGATCTTCATGGCCAGATGACAAGGGGCTGCACAAAAGCAAGCACCAACAATGCTACCCAAGACCAGCATCGGGGAAACAAAGTTCAGTCTACTTGGTATTGATTTTACCATTAGACCATGAAATACTTGGCTTTGAGAATGTGTTTCACATCAAAATTCCATCAATAAAACAGACGTTGTCCCTGATCTTAAGAATGGTTATCTCTGCTCTTTTAAGAAATCAGATTCGCATGAACTTATAGCTCATAAAGGAGCATGGGTCATGATGTCACTAGAATAAAATAAAATTGATGATTTAGTCTCAGCATTCTTACCTAATTCAGGGACAATTTGAAATTTTGTCATTAAGGGGATTTAAAGTAGATTTAAAGCATGTTTTACTAAAATATTTATAAATTAAGTCTGACTACCCTGTGTTAGGTAGGGGTGAGGTCTAAGACCAAGGTCTGTATTTCACTACTTTTTGGTTCACAAATATCGACTCAAACTTGTGACGTAGCAGAAATATGTTCATGGGGCCAGGGGAGTTAACCTAAGTGTCTGATCGAAATTAGTTCTCTGTGGCAACCAAGACCCTCCCATTCAGCTACCCCACCTGGTGGCACCATGGTGATGGAGCCGGTTCCGTCCCATGGTCCTCTAACCAGCTCTCCAGCCACCTGGGACAATCTTGGGCTGGGTGAATGCGCTGGCAGCGCCTGCGCTGTTCCCCTCGTCTCTTTTGCTCTTTCCTCAGGCCGCCTCATCGCATGCCTTCCCATCCCCGGGAAGTAACCCTATGCTGGCAGAATCGCATTTTTAAAAATTTTGATCCAAAAGCAACTTCAGAGAATTTAAGAATTTGTTGCTGTTGATTTCCAATGTGCTCGTTTAAAATACTGATAGTAACATTGCCTTTAAAAATAAAAATACAAATAACTTTCAATAGAGAAAATAGAGAATATTTCATCAACGGAGAAAGATCTCAAAAGTATTCAGACTCACCTTTAGAAGCATCAAGTGAGGTTTGTGTAGGTGTGCGGGGACAGGAGAACAGGAAACTCAACCATCTATGGCAACTAACGAAACTCAGCCTCATTAGCTTACGGTCAGAACATGATTTCTAGAGTAAACTTTTCATGCACTTAAGAAAACCAAAATATATTTTCTTGATTTGGAAAAGAAGGACAAGACATTGACCTAGTGAAGACAAGGAAACTAAATTTCCAAAGTCTGTATTTTCCAATTTGCTTGAATAAATATGTATGTCCTAAATCAATTTATAACTTTTCATTATAAGATTGTTTTTCTTATCAAGTAGCCAACAACAGAAGAAAAGTGTACAGGCTAACAGGGAAAAGATGAAATGTAAGGCCTGATTGTGCACACAGGTGTGTTTGGGTAATGTTGACGCAAATCCACCAAGAAGTTTCACAGATAATAGAAATCACCTCTGATTTCCTGACAAACTTGTTAGACAAAGAAGTGTGCTATTTTACACACCATGGTTGCCACCCATCTACAGGCTTTCTTACCAATTATAGCCAACTTTTAATAACTTTTAATGAAACATTTAACATAGACCAGAGTGGAGTTGAGATTATTAGAATAAATTACAATCAGTAAGTCTTCCAAAACTTGAGTTGTACAATATATATTATCTTTACAAACATACACACATATGTGTCATTGAATCACCAAATAAATACATATCTTACTGTGAGCCGTGTTAAGTATGTTTAAATCCTGCTACAGAAAGCAGTGGACAAGCTTCGTAATGCAAAGTTAAAAGCGTTAAGAGTGTTGTGAGGGACATGAGGGAGTAGTTGTAGGTTAAAAACGGTTACTGAAAGAATAAAGTCGTTCCAAGTACATTTGTGAGGAAATAAACAGCAATCAAGAAGAACCCTACAGCCATATCCTTAATGTCCAATGAGTGTTGTCTAACTAAATGTGAAAAGTGACAATAAGGCGCTCTGAGCCAAAAGTTGCACCTGTTTCTACCTTTCTGGGGAAAAGAAGATGCAGGGAAATGCTGTCTTCCACAGCTGACCGCCAGCAGAGCTGACCTTCGCACCTCACCGAGAGTATCCAAGCCCACATGCCCTTTCGCTTGACCATGGCCCAGCTCTTGCTGCATCAGTTAGGGTCAAGTTTTTTTAAAGGAAAAGGAATAGGAAAAATATCTGTTGGATATTTTACTTCAAAGCAGATATAAATGCTAAAATTATAAAGATATTTAACTTTTAATCCTCTCTGAAACTCTTGCACATGTGTGTATACACACGTATCTCTCTGCATATGTATCCAGGTATGTATAATATTGATGTTGGTTTCAGATCTGTATGATGTTAAACTACGTTTGTGAGCCTATTTATGTGTACTAGAAATTCAAAAATTTTACTTTAATGGCTGGTTACGATTTTCTACATCTGCAGGGCTTTTGTTTTTACCTTAAGTTACGATCCCTTTTGACCTCAGTGGGCGGTTACCTGGTGTTGTGCACAGCCCGGGACCCTCTAAATTTCCCACCTACCCCGTGACGGTACTTGAACTGGGATTATCACACACAGCTTTCGTGCTTACTTCGCTGAAAAGTCTTCTTATGACATAGCATTTTAATTGTTTAAATAAAGATTGTCC
Organism: Dolichotis patagonum; assembly: GCA_004027295.1. Classification (NCBI taxonomy): domain Eukaryota; kingdom Metazoa; phylum Chordata; class Mammalia; order Rodentia; family Caviidae; genus Dolichotis; species Dolichotis patagonum. The sequence continues at coordinate 10,595 of PVJX010011730.1, read as the reverse complement.
TAGAAATCGTACTGCATGTAAAATATGAGTCAGATTTTGCTTCGAGAAAACACTGGAAGTGAAATGTAAAACATTCAGGTTATTTTTATAAAATAAAAAATAGTGTACTTTTGCTTAAATGTGAGGTCTGAAAGTAAATATATAGCTTTTAGCTTTATTATTAGTTTTGAGTCAGTTACATGCTCTATTCTGTTTCTGAGATTCACAAGCAAACGCCATTCGGAGGAGCAGGCAAAGGCTGAGAGTCTCCGCGCTCTGCACACGCCCGCGGCCAGCAGCCTGGCCTCTGCGGCTGCGCACGAAGCACGCGCGGACGCGGGGGGGGGGCGCCGTGCGCTGTCTCGGGTGTGCGAGCCCCGTAAGGTGAAGCCGCACACCCAACGTGAAGTGGCCCCTGGAGTCAGTGCAGTCGCACCTGGCGGAAGTGTGCAGGAGAGCCCCGGAGCGCTCCTGTGAGCCTCGGTCACGGCCCCTCCGCTCCCAGTCCTCTCCTTTTCACCAAGGCCGCCAGGGCGCTCACACTCCAGCTGCCGGGAGGGCCGCGGCTCCGGCTTCTCCTCTAAGAGGCCGTAACAACTGTGAGCGCTTTAATCTCCCTTATCCCTTATTTTCTTACCAGTTCTATTCGTTTAATTTTATATCTCCACGGGGGGTTGTTTTGAGAGTGTAGTGGAGTAATCTGCATAAAATATAAAAATGTAGCATAGTGCCTGGCTCTTATTAAGTGTTCAATTAACATTGACGTATGTTTTATTATTAAATAGTGATAAATGTTAATTGTGGAAAAACATATAAAGGATGAAAATATAATTGTGCCCGTCACCTGTAATTCAAATGTTGTGAAATGACAACCTTGCCTTGTTTTCTAGCGTTTTTATGCATGCATGTGTGTAGCTATAGGTCACATTTATTTTCATATATATTTGGAAATGAATAATATATGTAATCTGTTGTTGTAATTGCATCATCCTGCTTTGATAGAGGGTTTGAAAAGGATTCTTCATGCTACCAGGCAATCAAAGAGTTCTGCAGCTCAGACATGAAACATCGGCCGACTCTGCCTTTTGTGCACGTGTGTCAGTGGAGCCGCACTGTCGGGCAGGGTCCTGAAGCAGCATTCTCACTAACGCTAGGAAAGACAGTGACGTATGCTGACGTGATCTCCTGCGAAGGAAAACGCAAGCGCCTCACACGATCACACGCGCGTGTGCACACACACAGTTGCTATCCTGATCCCATGACGCGCTGATTTCTACTTTTGGCCCATGGACTTACAAAGTTTCCAACACTGTTCTTGTGCCGCTATTTTATATTTAGATCCAGTCTCCATTTTTAAACGTGGTTTAATCCAACTGTTCTCTTCCCACTTTAATATACTCCGTGCATGTTTAATCTTTCTGGAGACTACTGTAAGCTCCGATTCATTCACATCCTCTTTGCTCTGTCTCTCTCCATCCCTCCTCCTAGATGTTATCTCCTCCTCTGTTGCCACTGGAGTATCCTCTTTATTTTTTTCTATATTTCTGACTTACTTTCCCTGTAAAATCCTGATGGATTCTTGCATTCTCTTTCAAGTCTCCTTCTTTCCCTCACTCCTACTGACAATCTCCTTCACTGAAACAATACACTTCATAGGCCATTCACTAAGAATCTAGACTAAGTTAGGTGTTTGGGAGTCTCCTTCAGAACTGGGAAGTACTCAAGAGTCCCCACATACGTTCCAGGGACCCAGACAGAAACTGCTCTGTAAAGCACACCTTTCCCCTCCTCCTCAAAGATTTGTAAATTTTCTTCTTTATGAAAGTTTTTACAGTAGATTTTATTCTTACCTTTCTCTTAGCTGATATCAGATTAAGTTCAGCAATTGTTCTGTTGATTCACTTAGCCTAGCAAGAATGTAAGGCCCAAGTAACACTGAGCCACTATTCATAATTGCTTTTCAGTGGAAAGATGCAAAATATCAAGCATTCCCACTGCAGATATCTCCAATTTAAGGATAAAAGTTACAGCAACAAGCTAATTTCTTCTTCCTCTGACAGTGGTCTCCACACCTGCATGGCAGGGCATGGCTTGTTAAGTCTGAGATAGACATGGCGGGGTAAAGAGAATGCATTCAACAGATACAGTGTATCTGCCAAGGTCAGTCTTTGTCCACTTGGAAATATTCCAGGATGCCCATGGGCCATACTATTCAGCAAAGAGACATGGTGTTACTTTTACTTTTCTTACAATTCATTTCTTCTATGTTCTTTATACATTGCAAGGAGGAGCATAGAAACTTTTCATGCCAGATATTTAAAGAATTGACAATCATTTGGTGTAAGAGTGTGTGGCCCAAATTGACAGAAGCATTTTGGCCAGTTTTGTGAAACGATATTGTATTATTCAGCTTTCCTATTGCTGGACATAACACCCGATACTCAAGCGGGGAGGGAAGATTTAACGTAGCTCCTGGTTTGAGGAACTCAGCCCATGGTCAGCTGGTTCTAAGGTAGAACATCATGGCCCAGAGTTGTGGTACAGCAAAGATGCTCGGTTCCTGGTGGCCAGAGAACTGTGTCAAACATCAGAGAGCAAGGGGCCAGGAACCAGATGTAGTCCCCAAGGTCACAATTCCAGGACCCGTCCAGACACAGCCAGGAACACGCTATACTAACAGTGGGTTTTTCTCAATCCAATGACATTAACACATATCAGGATTAAAGGTCACAGATATTTAAAGTTCTAGATGCTTAACAGAAAAATGAGTGTGACCACAATGTAGACAAGCACCTATGGTCATGTGACAATGATCTTGATAAAATATTTCTGTCTGTATATAAAACTAAATTTATTTGCTTTGAGCAGTGTTTCTCAGTGTGGGACAATTTTGCCCTTAGGTGAGGTCCTCAGCAATGCCTGGAACATTTTTGTCATAGCTGAAGGTAGTGTGCCACTGGTATTTAATGTGTGGGGATCAGGGGTGCTGCCAAACATCCCATCTGCGCAGGGAAGTCTCCACCACACAAATCCATCGAGCCCAGATGTTAAAAGTGCTGAAGTCAAGACACTCTGGCTTGCGTCTTCTAATGGAAGTATAAGTTTTTAGTGTATTATTCAGCATTGAAGAATTTTCTTTAATTTTAAGAACAAAGCCTACCAAATGTCCTTCAGGTTAAGACACCGGAATACAGACTACTCCAGGAAGTAGATAAATATCTTCTTCCTACAGAAGGTTACAAATCGCTCTCACCAACCGTTGGATGCACGATAGGAGAGCTGTACTCTCTCCATAAATACTCATTGCTATGGAAACCTTCCCACTTCCACGCTCCCCCATAACCTTAAATGGCAAGCACATATTTTATCAGCATGGTGAGAAAAAAAGCAAATAAAGTCGGCTATTGGCATCCTAATGAGTGTTTGATTCTAGACTCTAGACCAGTGGTTTTCAACCTAGGCCATTCCTCGAGGTCACCTGAAGAAACGAGGTTCTTGTGTCCAGGGTTTACCACACTGAAATAAGTAACCTAGAAATTGGGGTGCTAGGGGCAGGCGGCACGAGATTCTGAAAACTTCTTGTTAATTCTAAACTACAGAGACAATCTGAGAGCCTTTGCTATGCAAATACAAAAGGCTGACCTCAAACCTTTACACATGGGGCCACAGAAGGTGTGAAAGTCAATTAATGAACTAATGCTCAAGAATTCAAGGGAGAGAGGCGTTGGATGTCACTGTATTAGTATCAAGGTGAGCAAGAGCAACCCTTAAGACTATGTAAATAGTTAAAGGGTGGCTAAAAACTGCCCAGCGGCCCGGAGGGAGAGGCTTTCTCTGCTCCCGTGCCTGTGTCTCTACGCACCAAGGGGGAAGGAGGAACACAGGCTTTGTACAGTATTTCAAGGGCAACGCCAGGTTCTGACAAGAGTGGCATTATGAGACACATAATGCAACAAGGAGTAAAATTTGAATTCATCCCTAAAATTTTTACGAGGAGGGGAAATGGTGTAAACAAGCCATCTGTGTTGTGATGTGAAACACATTCCCTCTCGGTGGCCCTTGTGGGGTGCCTTTATTATCTTCAGAAAAAAGGCTGGGAGCTTGCTGTGGGACCAGAGGCGGCAGGATTTCTGAGCAACTTGCTTCCTAAATATGCACAAAATCATTCCTGCAAGGAGGCAAGATATTCAAAAGTCAGGCGAGGGATGCATTAGGATAAATCTAAGAATTAAATAAAATACAGTATTGGCAAAGCACAGCTTAGATGCTGCTCTACATAAACACAAAAATGAGCTGTTATATTTAGAAGCGAACACATTCAAATGCAGTTTGTCCCTTTTCTATCTATAGTATGAATCCTTCTGATCATGCACTGTACATTTGATGGAAGCATGTGGCTGTGGCAAATGGCCCTCAGGAACAGATCCAAATCAGAAGTTCAGTTTGCTTCAAGCTCTTTAAAATGTCCCAGGAGTGCAAAGTAGATCGAGTTCCCTCAAATTCTTACATTATCCTGCAATGCGCTGAAATATTCAACAAGAGACAGAAGAGACCAAAAAAAAAAAAAAAAAGACCAAGTTGTCTTGTCAAAACATTTTATCACGATTTCAATGAGACCAATTGTTAATAAGTTGTTTTTAAGAACTTTCTGCTAGACCTGCAATCAGATCTTCTTGCTCTTTTACTCCTTTTCTTCACATTTCTTTTCAGTCTCTGCAGTACCTGCTGTCCCTGAGTTCTGGGGTCTGACTGGATATCAACTCCATTTACCCTCAGTCACAGTGGCAGCACAAAGCTGAGTGTCCTGGCTCTGTCTAGCTGTCTCTCAAAGCCTCATGTGGTCACCGGGCTTTTCCAGAGGTGGCAGAATCTTGAGTGTGTGGTGCTGGGGTTAAGGGTGTGTGATTAGTAAGTCAGCCACTGATTGGTTTGGTTACGGATGTGAGTGCTACACTCACTGTGGGGCAGGTAGCCTGCATATGATACGGCACAGACACAATCTTGGCCCCGCCCTCATTGCTTTTGCTGTCTTCTGCCATCACAAACGAATGCCCCCCCGCCAAGCCACCCTGCCTTGTACCCAGGGAACTACGGACTAGGACCTACACCAACCGAGATAAATAAACCTTTCCTCAGTTAATGTTGGGAATCGGGTATTCTGTCTTAGTAATGAGAAGTCACTAAGACACTGGGAACCTCATGCATGCCTAGTTCTGTCTTCAACAGTCATCTCCGATTCATTTTGACGGTGGTGAAATTGTGGCATACTTTTAAAACTGAATACTACTGAGCAATAAAAAATATATATATCCAAAACAGACAAACCTCAAAATCAAATCTCAAAATCTCAAAATTAAATCTCAAATCTTATGGTAAGTGAAAGAAGTCAGACCCAAAAGGATGTTTAATATGTGATTCTATTTTTGTGACAATCTGGAAACGACGGAGCTGTGGGGATAGGAAGGACACTGGTGAGGCAGGTGGGCGGCAGGGAGCAGCACTAGGTTGGCTGGTTTGGGGATGTGCCCACAGGCACTGGTGAAGCACACGGCAGGGTGAGTCTGGGGGACTCACGGAGGCGTGGCCCTGGGGCTTAGGTCAGGCCCTGGCCCATTCCTCTCTGGATTGGCTCTTCTGTTCGTACAACAAACTACCAAGTCCTGCTCTGCCTCACTGTTCCACTGTGATGCTCCTGCTCTGGAGCCAGCCTGCCGTGGACTGAATTCCCTGGACCATGAGCCAAATCAGGTCTCCAATCCTTTATGTCTAGGTGTCAGGCATTATGTCTTGGCAGTGAGAAAGCTGTCGAACACACTAGGGGAGGGACTTAGGTCTCAGGGTGACGCAGATGTCCTGTGTCAGATCTAGGCTGGTGCTTCTGTGCCGTAATCATCTGTAAGTGTACAGCAGTGTAACCAGGTAGAGGATTATGCGTCAGTAGTAAATATGTGCCCGTCCCCAGAATAATGCATGACAAAGGCAAAGACATTAACAGCAAGAGAAGCCGCTATCGTGACTGCCATAAATATGTTTTTGTTATCTCTTCAGTGTCTTTTGTTTCACAGCCAAATATTTTCAATGCAGTCTAACTTTGCTTTCAGTTCTTTATCATGTATCGTCTTCTTTACTTCTTGTAAACGGATGTCACCAAATCTCAATGACCAGGCTCTCTGACACTTCACTTTTTTGTTTTCTTTTTCAGAGCCTTTTTCTTTTTCTCTTTTCTTTTTTTTTAAAGCAACACAGCACTTTACAATAAGACAACTGGACATTAACTGTAGCTATCAAAATATCTCTTTCTCTGCTATAGTTGAGCATAGTTTCAAACACAATTATATCACACATAACAAAATAGTATAAAACCATTCAAAAGAATGAAAGAATTACAGGGCATTCTGAACAGAATAACAGAGAATGATCAATGGCTACTATAATATCTCATTTTCAATAAAAGATTTGTTTATACTATCACATATATTAAAATCCCAATAAGACACAACGTGATAGAACCAATGGTAATAGAAGAATAGAAGCATGGTAGGACTTCTAAGCAAGATGATATTAAATCAGCAATGGCTGCCATATATGTGCACCCATGTTTATAGTAGCACAATTTGTAATAGCCAGATCTTGGAAACAACCTAAGTGCCTATCAACTGAGGAATGGATAAAAAAGTTGTGGCATTTTTATATAATGGAGTACTACTCAGCTATAAAGAATGATCACATTGAGATATTTATAAGTAAATGGACACAACTTGAAACCATACTCATAAGCGAAATAAACCAAACTCACATGTGTAAATACCGTATAGTCTCCCTAGTATGAGAGTTGGTAAGAGTATATAAGATTTTATGGTAATCATGATTCCCCATTTCATTGCTTTGAAGGCTTTCAATGTTTTCATTCATCAGTTGGAACGGTTTTATTCTGTTTTGTTTGATTTTATTATGTGTGATGGTATGAACAGATGTTTTGAAGAAAACAGAGCCTTTTTCTCGATGCTTTACTTTCTAGACTTTGAGGGTATAGGAAGGGCTTCTAAAACAGGCATCTTCACATTTTCTGCCGGTAAATACAGTGATTCATCAAAGTTATCTATTCCAGCCCATTTTATTCTTCTTTCCATTCATATTTGCCTTGCTACAACTTCAACCATGAATGACTTTTGAAAATAGCATCTTTAAGTATTTCCCCAAAGTCCAAAATCAGATCTACATTTTCATTTGTCCACAGGGGACAAAAACAACTAACTAATTCCCCTACCAAAAAGCCCCATAAGTATTTACAATTAATGCAGACCGTTCATAATGCACTTCATGCTGCTGTCATCCTGTCTTTACATTTTACACCGCATGTGAGTGTAAACACCTTGCTTCTGGAATTTCTGTTCTGCCCCAGTGACCTGCTAGTTCCTAAGTAAATACCTATTTCTCACTGTTTTAGTTACTGTGTTACTCCTCGCTGAGACAAAAATACCTGATGCCCAAAGTTAAGGAAGGAAAGGTTTATTCTTACAGTTTTTGGAGGTTTCAGTCCATACTCAGTTGGCTCCAAGGCAATGTGGCATGGTGCGGCCGCAGTTCATGGCAGCTGCAAACCGCAAGGCGGAAACCAGCAAGAGAGAGAAACACACGCTTCTTCCTGCCATTACATCACATCCTGGCTCCACCCCTAGGTGAGTGTGGCACGCATGCCACCAATCAGAGTGCTAGACAATGAGCCAATCACCAAGGCATAATTGCATGAGGCTTGGAGGTCACTGACATAAACCATGACACTCACTGTGCCAATACCATATTTCCATTACTGATAATACAAATGAAAAGTTCCTTTATTACTTACTATTTTATTTTCTTTTTAGCTTTTGTTAGGCAGGGTCTCACTGTGCAGCCCAGCCTAGAACCTGGAATCCTTCTGCATCAGCCTTCAGAATGGTGGGATAATACATAGGCACCCACGCACTGAGTACTTTTTTTTTTTGGCTACCTTTTTCAGTGTATTCTTTTGATACAAATTATATTATTTTGTGAGTTTTCTCATGAAAGGAGCATGACTATATTACTTGTAGATTAATCTGAAGGCACTAACATCTTGACAGAATTAAGACTTTCCAGTAACATTTTGTTTCTATATTTATTTCTGTCTTATTTAAATTCTTCAGCAAAGTTGTGTGATTTTCTTCATGTAAGTTTTGTTCATTATTTGGCAACATACCCTAACATTTCATGTATTTTGCCACTATTTTAAATTGCATAATTCCACAGTATATCTTGACTCAGTTATTGCCACGGTATAAGAGAGGAATTCCCCTTACTAATTTAATAATATTTTAGCTTATTCTACTAGCTTTACTATTTATACAAATATGCAATGTGAAATACAATAATTTTATCTATTTCTGAGGAAGCTGCCTCCTTGGTTGCTCTACTCTTATTAACTAGACCAGAGCTTCTGGAGCAAGGCTGACAGGGGTGTAGAATCCGACCTTGTCTCAGCGTGGGTTTTTAACACTGGTGACTCTAGTCACAATACATTAACGTATTAAGAGGTAAGAGATTTTCTTTCATTTAAAGAATTACCTACTTCTAGTTTTTTTGGTCTATTGAAGTTTGTTTTTTAATGCTAGGCTTTGTAATTTTTGAAATATATATTTCCTCTTTTTTCCCTTTCATGTGATGAAATACAGATTTATGATCTGTGTAAGGAAGGATGCAGGGAAAAGTATGTGGTCTCATCAGTATATTATTTATTTTTGAAGTACCAGAGCTCATAAGATGACATAAGGGAGGAAAAAGTCATTAGAATTTAAAAATATTCACTAGAAAATCAAACAGTTTTAAACTTCTTCCCTTTCTTGCAAACATCACGTTATGAATGAGTCATTTGCAGATTTTATACAGCATCTGACAGTGCAAATCCATTAGAAAAGAAAAGAGCAAATGACATTTCTCATACACGCACACGTGATTGCAGCAAGTTAAAAATCACTGGGCAGCGCTGGAAACACTGGAATCTACTGATCTGTGAGGATCTGGGCGACTTAGCCTGGTCATTGTCAGGGAAAAGCACCGAAAAGTGTACCGCTGTTCCGCTCGTGGTGGGGGTCTGGAGTCCGCGACCGAGGGCGCTGTGGGAATGGAAGGAGCTCCACAGCGATGCCGTCAGGAGGACTCTTCATAAGCACAAAAGTATGACCTTACAGTTTTATTGGAGAAACAGTGTTTAACATTGTTTCTAGGTTTTGATTTACTGTGATTTTATTCTAGAAGTTAGCTCATAGTTTCAACTCCAAGTTATGTTTTTAGGCTACTGACCAATAAGTTTTTAAAAAGTATTGTGAAAGTAGGATTCCTACTTTAAATGAATTTATTTCTAAAGATCAGTTCCTGGTTTCCTATGATCATGAACACCAATTACCATTCTAATTCTGACCAGTTACACATGACTGGAATGTGTCCTGCACTTGACGTACTACCCTTGTAATACTGCTTAGGATACTAGCTGCTGGAATTCCATTCCTGAGTTATTTCTGTGTTATGTATTACTTTTGGAATTTAAAAATGCATTAAGAAAAGATTTTTAAAGATATGCTAGAATTTTATGTCGAATAATGGATTTTTCATTTAAAACTGAGATTCGTCTGTCTTCATGTTCAGTGTGTAGTGTCTGTGGCAGGTTTTGGTATCAAGATTAAACCAGATTTGTCAATGGAGAAACTGCAATTGTCTGGAATATTTGAGTAGTTCAAAACATGTCTTTGCGTATGAGTACTTGAAATAATTTCTTCCTAAGGTTCCCTAGAATGCAGACTTTGCTGTTAACAGTGACCCTCTGACAATGTAGCTGTTCATAAAGTATTGAACTCTTGCTTTCTGTTCCTTAACCCCACTTTGAAAATTCCTATTTTATTAATCTTTGTAGATATGGATAAAATTCTATTAAACTTCAAAAAATATACACGGTTGTGGGAAATTTTGTACTTTCTGTTATTTCTTATGACTGTACACATTGCTTTCCCCCCGTGCTTACATCAGCCATGGAATCCATTAAGCGTACAGTTCCTGTATGCTCAACTTCATTCAAAAACACTCCTTCCTTCCCAAATACTTCCTACCATTTGTACTTAGACTTGTGTTTCATTTAGAATTACTTTGACATATTTCTCTGCTTAGATGACTTTAATGTTCATAGGAACTTTCACGAATACTCTATGTTTGAACGTAATATTCCTTATTTCTGTCTATTGAAATCAATCATCAGATATTTTAATCAGCTATGACTATTAAATTTTAAGCCTTTAATGCTATCTTTGTTTTCCCTCACAGATTAAAGGATTTCTACGCAGGTTAAATATAAATGTATAATGTCATTTCCTTTGGTCACTTTTTTCACCCCCAAAATCTGTTTTCCATTCGGTGCTACAGAGCCTTCTGAGAGTGCCCTGATTTTACTTTGCAGGTAAACATTTTATGCTTCTGTCTGCTTCCTGGGTGCTTACATTGTCTTTTTAATAATTCTATTTTTAGGAAAGCAAGAACACAGTGCAGTCATTGCATGGAGGAGTGAGGTATCAATTCAGTCTCACTTCGAGTGTTTCTAGGTGAAATTATTC